>VXBB01013008.1:480254-508212 GCA_013399915.1 Illadopsis cleaveri
TTTTTTTTTTTTTTTTTTTTTCACCTTGACAGAGTCATTTTGTGCCTAAAACACCGGCGATATCTCAAAATGTGTCAGCACTGTACAAAACAGTAATTCCTACAGAACTATCAAGGTTAATGAGACATAAGCTGCTCTGCTGGGTGAGCATGGCTGTGCAAGTTGGATGCCAGGGCTGAGGAGATGTGTCCAACTTTTCCAAGATTTCACACTATGCTGCCAAGGCAGACCATGTGAAACTCTGCTTTTTATTTTTATTAACAATGTTATCCAAAATGTTAGCTCAGTCTGGGCCTCAGGGAACTTGAAAAAGTGCCACATACAGTTCCTGTTTAGTTCAGGGTACATCAGGAAGGTAATTTTTTGAGAACGCAGTAAAATCCAGTGCAAGATAACGCTCCTCAAAGTCTTGTGAGGGGTTATTTTTAAAAGCTGTTGCATTGCTTGGAGTTTTCTTCAGTAGTTGGAAGAAGATGCAGAAATTTCCATCCAAGAAGGTCCACGATGACACTTCCTGAACCGAGGATAGGCTTTAAGGGAGCAGGTAGAATAACAGCTGACTTGGATACATAGTCCTTGTTGCTCACTACTAGCTTGATTCATTTTAGTACATCTCTTTCATTAGGAGGAAGAGATTCTTGGAATCTAAAACTTGTAGAGACTGCTTTGGCTTGGAATTATATTCCCTGTGACTAGAAGTAGAACATGTTATTAGTCTCCTGAAGGTATCATGGAAGGAAGATATATTTTATGGGGTATTTCAATTCACAACTAACACAAAACGAGGGCTGTATCTTACAGTGCAATACATGGAGAAAGCATTATATTCAGAAATAAAGCAAAAGAAAATAAATTTAGTGGAGATATTAAGGCAATGAATCCAGCTACAGATCAAATATATAGGGTGAATTTTTAATTAGAAGACAGGCTGAAATGTAAATATCTGTATATTGGTAAAGGAAGATGACCAACCAATATCAAAGAATAAAGACATTAATAGCCCTACTGTGCTGAAGTTTTAAAGGGCAAAGCAATCAGTAAAATCAGTAAACATGCCTGTTTCATTAATTTTGAAATGTTCCTGAAAAGGGTTATGGAAAATATTTCAATAAAAACAGGTAGATATAGTCAAAGTAATAAAACCTAATAAAATGTAAATGTGTCTTCCCTTCCCCGGTATTGAAATCTGTGTTTTTCATTTCCTTTGAGTGAGCTCAAGGGAGCTATATGACTGATAAAAAATAACAGCATCACTTGTTCTGTTACTCAGTGCACCATGAATGGAGCAAGGCTTTTTGGGCAGCACTTTCTCCAGTCAATAAGGCCAGTGCTGCATCAAAACTGTGTGCAGTTTTTTCATGTTGAGTCATGAATTTATCTGATAGTAAATCTAATGGATTTTTTGGACTTATTAAAAGCATAGCATCTACCATAAAATATAAAATCCAAAGCCAGCCTTGTACAGAGCTGTCTCCCTGGCAGTAGCCAACATCAGACATGGCAGAGGCAGATAAAAGAATCAAAGGTACAGTGAACTGTACCTAACCATTGTTTGTTATAAAAGTACCACAGATTACCACAATGATTCTTCACCATTATTAACTTGCTGTGTGAATTCTAGCAACATCAGGCAGCTATAGAATTGAACCCCTGATCACCTAAAAAGGATACTTTCAGCCAAAAAAAAGGATTTAAATATTTTTTTAAAAAAAATCCAATGAGAAGACATAAAATACTAGTATTATCAGTTCATGTCTTTTTGCACACTCATTTTCCATGTGTATTACAGTAGTTTCAAAGGCTTCCAGGGTTGTGGGATGCTGGCAGGCATAGCCAAAGACACAGAGACATGTCTCTGCCATAGCTGTCATAGTATGATGAGAGTTACTCGCTCTGACTCACACAGCTTCACATTGTAAATTTGTGAAAAAGCAGAACCAGATCCACTACTCAGAAGTCTTGATGCTGGTCTGCTCATCTTCCTCTCACCTCCAAATATGAAACAAGTGGTGACTAGGCCACATTGTGGGCAAAGGGCAGAAATGGAATAACACTCACTCTAGGAATAAATGTGTTCTATTATTTTAAATCTTACACTATTAAGCCAAGAAACTACCAGGAGGCAAAGTAAAAATATATTTACATAAATAGCATAAATAACAGTATCATAATCACAGTGTTATGCACATCGCTGTCTCAGATGTCTAAGGCAGTAAGTTCATGACTTACAACAGAAGCATACAGTTTATGTTCCCATAAACAGAACAGAAGGTTTAAGCTGGCCTGAATCCACTGAAATTATGCCCAATTGATATTAATAGAGAAACTGATCTGGCAGCTCTTCTTTTGTTATAGTTTCTAGAGCTGTTCAACATACCTTTTTTGAGGTGATGAAGTTCTCTAATTAATGCCTTCCTGGTTCGCTTAGCTTTGGTTTGGGCTTTTTTTTTAACCATGTAGTCTGTTAAAACTGGACAATTCAAGTTTTACTTTCCGTTTTTGAATTTCTAATTTTTAGTAAATTTCTTATCCTCTAGAAGCAAACAGTGATTATTATTCTGACTTACACAGAAAAGCAAATTCTGCTACCTGCTTGCAGAAAGAATTGCTATTTCTCTAAAGGGGCCAGCACTAAAAGTGTTCAAGTGGTAAAGACATGGACTAGGCTGCTGCACTGTTATTTTCACTATTCTATCACACGTCACCATTTCAGTATCTTAACTATGCTTTACTTGTAGGATCAGGGCTTTTTTTGTTATCATGTTCTCTAAATTCAATCAATGCTACAATCTTTGTTATAAACATAAAAATGAAAAATAACAGTGGTGTAGCTTTGTAAAATTCTGCAACTTTTTCTCATAGAAAAGCTGCAGAATATTTGTTCATTTAACATAGCTGTCTTTATTTCTGTGACCAAAAAGTAGCATCAAGACATCAGATATAGTATCTCCATCTTTGCTATTTTTATATTCAGAAATTATTTGATATTTATGTTTACTTTCTTGCATTCATTTTTTGGCTCCCCAAAGCATCTATGACTTTCAGGAGCTTTCTTGTGTTCTCAAGTGTTTTTTTTATCCTCAGTCTTTTAGGCTGTTTATGAGCTTGGGTTGAAATTTTTTAAACTAAAATTTCAATATACTGCTTATATTAATAGAAGTTCTTGCTCTATGTACATGAAAGGACATCACAGCAAAACTCATCCCAAACTGTCATTATTGTCTTTGCATCCATCACAGATCTCACAAACTCATGATACTTGGAGATACTCATGATATGTGGAGGGATTTAAGTGTTAAGTAATCAGACTCACAAAATTTCACATACCAAGTCTGACCATGGACCACCAAAGAGAGCCAATAGGAAGCTCAAAAGGGAGGGGTGTCTGTGTGTTAAAACAATTCTTTCCCACCATGTAGGTCCACAGTTGCAAGTGGGTAGATGAGTTGGCAGAATTTTAGGTATCTAAATCACTTCAGCAGTACAAACTTTGCTGTCTGTGTCTCCTGAGATACCAAAGTGGATTAGTCAAGATTTTGTAGATCACAGTTTTTTGATTTTGGCCAGCTAAACATGAAGTATATCACCCTTCGGATTTGAGGTTTTAGATGTTTTTTTAACAGGGCTGGCCATTTGCCTTGCTTTGATTTCTCAGTGTGTGAGCTCAGGAGAAGCTTCAAGGTGTTTGAAGTTTACTCCCAAAGATCTATGCAGTCCTTTCAACCTGTCCAAGTGCTTTGGAAAGGAAAGGGTTGCATCAACATTTGAAGGTTAGAATACATATGAGTCCCAGATATAGCACTCAGCAAGGTATTGGAATGAGGCAGAAGGAAAATCACCAGCTCCCTGTCCATTTCTTCAGCCTATTTATTCTGTATAAAGCTGGCAAACATTGCTTATTCAAACTGGTGTCTTTATTTGATTAATGTGTTTGTTAGGCCTTGGTTGGCCTGGGGGCACTTCACATTGTAGCCATTCAAGCTGACTCTTCTCTGTCTCCTCACTGACCAGAGAGCTGAGTGGGGCTGACATTAGAAAACAGACTCTTGGCAAAATGGGGATTTGCCTGTGAACAGCATTGCCAGAGCCCTGAAAGTTGGTCTTGCTCTCCCTATAGCTGGGCCACTCCTCACAGCAGCAATCTCCTCCCCTACAACCAGTGCCACCAGCTCCACCTCTCCAGGGGCACCTCTCCTATCTGTGTCTTTGGGACAGCCAAATTCAGGTCTGCCTACCCTGCCATGAGCCCTGCCATGGAACAGCTCTATACTGGTGTATGAACAAACACTTCCCTCTGCCCCATTTCCCCTGTTTTTTACAGTAACAGTCCCAGAGCCACAAGCCAGGACAAACCATTGTATTATCGGTTCTGACCCCAGAAATAATATAGGTTACAGTTTGCTCACCCATTTGCTTTTCTAGCCTAATGTGTAGCTTTATCAGTTTCTTAAGCTACCAGAATTGTTGAAACATTACTATATCAGGCAAGAGGTTGGAACTTTGCAGATGGAATGTAGTAAGTCAAATTTGGGAAGTTTTGCTAATGAAGAATTTCCAGTAGCAACATGTTCTTTGTTCTCCCTTTCTTCAAAGAGCATGAAATTGGTGAATCGGCTTTGACGGTATTTTTTGTTTGTATGTCACAACCTCAGTGTCCTTTTAATTGTGTGGGAGCTTTGAAAGTGTGGTATTTAGATTCAGTGCTGAATTTAAAGGAAGCATGAAGTGCTTTTCTGGACTTTGGCACTGTCCTTTTTCACACCTGACAAATGCAAAACTATTAGGAGGCAGCTTGCCTGGAATGACCCAACATACAAAGAAGTGTTAAGAAAAAAGGACTCTTTCCCAGTAGGCAGAACTACCACAGCAGTTCAGATGACAGAGCGTCACTGTTTCTTTTTCTGTTCACATTTCAAATGCATCTGTCACTGTAGTATCTAGGAATCAGTAGGGGAACTAGGAGGACTGAGATTAAAGAAACTGATCTGAGCTGAGTTAAATACTGCCTGCATTGATGGTCGTGCAATTTTTGGCCCAGGTATTTGCCAGGAGGAAGGGACAAGTGTACATTTCAGTATTTTTTACAAAAAAATGTGAAGAAGATACAGTATGAAAATATAACCCCGTAAAATTAGTTTTTTACAAATTATCTATGTATTTAAATCCATAGCAAAAGACATCTCAATAAACAAAGTAACAGACTATCATTGGTACTTCAGTAATTTTTGGTATCAAACAGGGAGGAAGACCTTGAACCTTGAGCTTCCATCACACACTTATTAGACAATTTTTAATATGTCGTGTGGTTTCAAGAGATCTCCCACAAAGAAAGAGATTCTTGAACTCAGAATAAGTTTACAGACAGTTAAAACTGGTTAAATTACAAGTGTGCTCTAAAGTCAGAACACAAGCAATAATATCATCATCTGACCAAGCTGTAGTCATTTGAGTATCTGATGTTCAAGTTGCAAATAGCTGGATACTGTGCTAGAGAAAATCAGATTTTCAGTCCTCTCTTCTCACTCTCCAGATTGGCGTCTAAATCTAGGAGTTACTCCCACACCTTACATGCAGAGTCAGCCTGGGATGGGGATGCTTATTAAAGGGAAAGTTGCTCTGCTGTAGATCATTCATATCCTTGGTGTTGCCCAGATGCAAAACATTAAAGAAGCTGAATTACACGGTATGTTTACTGTCTTCTTCAGTGCATCCACCATAAATGAAAGAGAGCTAGTAACAAGCCTTACAATTGTAATATTCTGTCTATTTGTGTAGGACTGATACTGTATGAGGAAGAGAAATGCAAGGTTTGGTTCTTAAGATCACCTTTCCTATTTGCCAAGAAGAAATGTTAGATTTGTTTTAATGAAATATAAGCTAAACAAAGCTTTGCTCAGAAGATGGTTATTTACTAAATAAATTCTAAAGCGGGAGATTAGAACAAATATGACTCACATAGAGCAAACTTAAATCCTACACTGGAATAAACACTTCAAAACTAAACTCCACTTAAAAAAAAAAAACAACATGAGTTTGTAGGAGCCTTAGTTCCAGTGAGGATTTGTGCTTTTAAATCTCTAAGAAGTTTAAAGATGTACTCTAGGTGAAAGAAATGAGCAAGAAACGAGCTACAGAATAAACCTAAAATACAGTCTGCATGTAGGAGTTTCTCTTCTCCTGACATACAGAATTTCAGTTGCAGTCAGTGAAGTCATAGGTATGTGGGAAGACTGAAGAGTCATACCACAGCAGTGGTTCCCAACTGATGAGCAAAGTAGCCACTGTCACTTAACAGACTGAGTAGGTAATGCCAAGGAAGCTCAGTGGAAAGGGAAGCAAAATGTGTCAAGAGAGAAGGAAGGGAAAAAACCCAAACACAAAACACCAAATCAAACCATTCTGCTAAGCCAGCTTGGAGGTGGATATTGTCTATGCAAAATGTGGGATCTTGGAAAGGTCAGGTGTTATTATCCAATGAAAATGTAGAGTCCACGGAATAAAATGAATTAGTTGTTGCAAAGCATCTAGACATTCTGGGAAGTGAGCCAGTAGGAACAGCAAATGATCAAACAAAAATAATGCTGAGTTCTAGGAGAAAAATGCGAATGTTGCTGTCTTACAGCATTTGCACATAGCACAGATAGCAACAAGCAAGATGCAGATCAATGGGTTATAAATGCACTGTAAAGATTTATTTTCTTAAGCTGGGAGGCGGTGGGATCTGGTGGAATGTACCTCCATCCTTTGAGGGAGGAAACCTTGTGTGTTGGTTTCATTTCTGCTTTAGCCTTGCTGTGGGGAAAGGGACCCTTCTTTTGAAGGCGTCAGTGAAATAAAACGTTGAGGTGCAGGGAACATCATCTCTTTGCTGGCATCAGTCTGCAATATCTTACTCTTTAAAGTGTCACTGACTCACTGAAATGTGTTTTGTACACCCCCTCACCTTAGTCTTATAGCTCACATCAGTAGATTTCCCAGGTTTAGGTTGAATTGTGGCTCTCTCTGCTGCTGGAGGTTCTCAGTTTCAAGGAATTAGAGCTTGTCTCCAAAACCTCAGCCCTTCTTCTTGCGAACCAAGGCTCAGCCCTTTGGGTCACACAATGAGCAAAGGGAACTTGGCAGCTGGAGGGAGCATTGATGAGGCTGTGTCCTGTCAGACAGGAGTCTGACCAAATGATACAGCCCTAGCTGATCCCATGCTGCTGGGAAGCAGGTCACAACATTTTGCAGAGCCACCAGTAGAAGTATGGAGTTGAACAAGTTGTAGGGGGGAGCAGTTCTGTGCCATTGTTAGACAGCTTAGGTTTGGAGTTTCTGGGATCACCCACCCTAAGACCGAGACAGGGCTCCACCTATTTAAAAGAAACAGAGCCCAAGCCTCAGTGGACAATGTAAAAAAGGTGGCTGATTGCTCATACAATGATTTTCCAGCTGCACTGGGGATAATTGGACATGGAAATAATCTCCTTCATTTGGGTGGGATTTTACAGTAGTTGCTTGACTCGTTAATAACTTCAGTACAATGTCCCACTGACCCTAACAAAGTATCACATTGTTTGGAACGAGGAAAGATACAGTGGAAAACTCCTTTCAATATCCTTTCCACAGACTAGAAGATAACACACTTTAAACCTCCTTTCCTTTCCTGAAACCATGGGTCTAGATATCTGATTCCTCACCTAGCCAGCGCTGAAATGTTCGGGTACCGCAATAAAAAGGGCATATATTTATCTAAGATAATACATTAATTCAAGGTTCTATTAGACCTCAATTTTCAAGACATGCCTTACACTCATTAATTTAATGTTAATTTGCATTTAGCAGCCCTAATGATTATATAGGTCAAGGAAACTAAAATATCTTTATTCTCTGGGGTTTTCTTATCTCCTTAGAGTACGCTCGATTTGAGGCAAAAATCCATGACCTGCGTGAGCAGATGATGAATCACAGCATGAGTTCTGGGTCTGGCTCCCTGAGGACTAATCAGAAGAGGTCACTGTATGTCAGGTAAGCAGGAGGAGCCTTCTCCTGGGAATATGTCACCAGCTACCTTGTCTATGCCTGACGTGTGTTGTTGGTTTGGCAAGGTGGGGAAGAAGTCTGAGGAACTGCCTTGAAATGAACTGAGAAATGCATCCATCTTACAAGCACAGCATCATTAATGAGAAAATCGGATAAAAGCCCTATTTGCCCTATTTGACAATTTCAAGTAATGTGCAAAGAACATTGCACTTCTATAGTGATTTGGGTTTATGAGATGAACATTTCATAGCTCTGTCAATATCCGAGGTGGACACTGTGGAGTAATGATACAATTTGTTTCTGTCTAAGGTCTTGCCCAGACATGAAACGAATGTTCTCAGGAGGAGCACCTTTACCAAAACCTTTTTCTTGCTAAACACAAACTCTTATATGCTATTCTAAGTGCATGGCAATCTGCTACTATCCCCTCACATATGTTTACCCTTCTATCAGTCTATGCTACAAAGAATTTGCCATCCACCCAACAAGATCAAATATGCAGATGAGATGTTGAATAAGCTGCTGTCCATAGCTTAAATGGGGTAGTGAATAACAAGGGAATTACCTTTGTAACTAACTGGGAGCAGTGGTTGTAGTTTCACTTTGACTGTACAAGTCTGTTGCTGGACTGGGGGTTGCCCAATTGCCCCGGCAAAATTCTTGCTGTCACTCTCCTTTTTTGAGACTCATGGAGACTGTGAGACTCTGTCAAGTATTTTAATGATCTTAATAATTATGCTTCTCTAGGCTTTCATTTTCATTCTCCCCTTTGTCCCCTCTATCCTCCCCATGCTCAGCATATAATTTGAAGTTCCTGACAATCATGAAGTAGAGGAAAGCAATTTGTCAGCCTCTAGGCAGTGATAATTATTCACAGGGGAGCTAATTCAGGTGATAACATTGCAGAGATCCAATTAAGGCTAAATTCTACATTTTGTCATTATGCTCTCAGCATGAAGGAGTAAGGTAGCAAAGAAGGAAGGGAAAACTTAAATGTTAGCATGAAGGGTCTTGTTCTAATGGGCAACAACCACATGAAGCACTAATTGGTACTGCTGTCAGAGCAATGACTGAAGGGACATGGATCACTCTTACCAGTCATGTTGCTGTTGGGCAAGGTCAGATTAGAAGTGTTGAGGTTTTCAATGCATCTCTAATCTTCTTCTCATCTCTTCTCTGACCTGAGGCCTGCTATTTTCCGAGACCAAATAGAGTGACTTTGTTTTTCAAGAGCTTTGGTCAGCTCCCTGAATTTGCATTTTATGAGAAGCTACAATTGTGTGTGTAAGGAGGGATAGATCCAAGCTTCCTTTCTTGAGACAAGCTAGGAACCCAAAATGTGGGCAGTAATGGTGTGAGAAGCCCAAGCCAGCAACTGCAGGTTAATTGAGGTGTACACATAAAGGGCTAACACCAGGGTTCTGAACACCTTACTGCAGTTTGAACTGCAACAAAGCTTGATCCCCCCTGTATGAGCATTGACCTGGTAAGCTCTGCTGAGAACTGGGGCTTATTAACGTGCACTCTGAGCCAAGCTGAGATATCTGTGCTGCATCTGGACTAGCAGCACTCGTGTGCACTGATGGGCCTGCTACTTCAGTAGTTTTCTGCTACTTCGTGAGTTCTGGCTATGGTCTGTCTCACTAAGCTGCTATGCCCTGGTGCTTCACTGCAGGAGCCTTTGATGTCTTAGCTGCTTATCTAAATGTCACTTCCCAAACTACAAATGCAAAACCTGTTCTTTTATTCCCCAGTTGTTCCAACAAATGCCCCAAACCTCTGAAGCAGAAAACCACAAAAGCCTCAGTCACTTTTGTTAGCGTTTACTTTTTTCTCTCAAAACCCACACGGGTGGCTGTGTCCGTGTCTGAACAGCCTGTTTCAGAGGCTCTGTATCCCACATATTACCATAACATTTTTGTAGTGCAGTAGCACCTGCAGCCATGTGCCTGTCACTGTCAGTTCAATTCACATACACTAATTACCAAGGTAGCTTAAGTCTGTGTTAGGCACTAAGGAAAAATAAATCTGGGTTCAGAAATGTACTTGTTTTCAGAGATGAAAATTTTCTCTTTATGGATCCTCTTTACAGGCAGGGCCCATGTAAATAACTAGGATCTAGCATTTGGTTTCTATTCTTACAACTCAGGACATTTTTGTTTCAATGGATTATTTTAGTCAGCATGTGCAAGAGAGCTAGAGGCAAATGACCATATGTTGTTTTAAATCTCTAGCTGTAATGCCAAGTTTATGATTCAAGTTTGCTGTTTCCCCTTCTTTGGGATGTAGTGATTTTGCTGTCCTTCACTGAGTATGGCAAGCATGGTTATTTTTTAACTAGAAAGCTGAATTGAAGCAAATCACTATATTTTAGGTAACACAAGGAAATAAATTAAGATCCAGATAAGTTCTAATAATTGAAAATAAGTGTCATTACCTGCTTATAGAAAAGCCAACAAAAGAGAGTGAGAAAGTGTAAAGATACAGTTATTCCAGTGGACGTGGGGTTCACTGGATGCAGGGTTTTCTTCTTTACCTTACAGTCTGTGATTTCCCCATCCAGCCCCTACTAAAAAAGTACAGCATTGACATATGTGAAAGAAGCTATATTAAATTGAGGAAAAACATGATATGGGGTTAAAGGGTTGAATATAAGACCATAAGTAGGTGGCTGAAAGCAATTAGAAATCTCACTTCAGGGGTGTAAACAACACAGGAAAGCGATCAAGAATTATTTGTTCAGGGAAATTGTGTAGCTCTTTGACATGGTCTTTTATCTGTGCATACTCTGGTGTTTCAGATTTGTATTATTTTTTTCCTTTATCCCAGTCTGTCTCTCTGACACCTCCTGGAATATTTCCCATGAATTTCCTGAATTCTTTTTTTCAGTATTACCTGTTGTTTTTGTATCACAGACCCTGTATGTCTGTGTGGGGCATCATCAGAGTCCACAACACTAAAGGCAAAGTATGAGACTCTAGGAGAGAATGGAGCAGTAGGAAATTCTTCTAGTCCTTTTGGGAGCCCACAACCTCTTTGTCACTAGATCTGTTGGGGAAAAGAAATACAGAAAGAAATGCAGGAAGTGAGAGAATGGGTAGGAAACATAGGAAATGTTGTTATTCATGCTTTTTTTGGTGGTGAAAGTGAATGGATTTAAATTGAATTCACTAACTGCAATGACAGACTGAAAAACAAGTCTGCTATTATCATTTTTAAGTCATTGGAATTCAGTCATCAACTCATGATCAACAAGGAGAGTAAACAAACCCATCATCAACTAAATGCTGTGCTATATACATGCATAGCAGGGTCTTATGCAAATTCATGTCTTCCTTTTTTGTCTTTTTAGCTCAAGGTTTTAAAATTTGCTCTCGTTGGACTGTAAATTTGTTTGTCTTGAAACAAATACATGCTTTGCTTGGTCCTTCTGGGTCCATATCAGTAGTCAAATTTTTTAGGTTACGTATAGTTACTGTAGCTACTCCTAGGAAATGTCAGATCATGTTATTTAACTCACAGGCTGTGGAACATTTTGAAGAGTTAAGCATCAGAGAAGTAAAGTCCTTAAAAAGTTTGGTGAATTGGAGCAGTCACTGAAATTTAAATTCCAAGCTTTGGAGGAAACTCAGAGCTTAAGCAGTTTTCCTGTTGTTTTACTGTATTATTCCTGAGCTTAAAGTACTTGTGTTAGATTTCTGATGATAAAAGTCGACGCTTCAGGAATTGCTCCTATACATGCAAAGAAAAAGTTTTCAGGAATTATCTGGCATCCAAAACTGCCATCTTAGAGTCTGGTTTTGGTTTACAGATGAAAAGTAGAGAGATACACTTAGAAGAAACAGTCCCTGCACCATGTAAGCTTTACTCAAACCAGACAGCTTCTGAAATAGTGTTTATATTTTAAAATTCCAGTTGTCTAAAGCCACAACCAGGCACCGTGGAGGTGTATTGCTCTGCAGAAATAGCTCCAAAGTTTCACACCCCCCAACCCTTTCACTGCCACTTCTCTGTTTAAAGTCTGTTTGGTACTGTCAGTGACTAAACATGATTTCACCTCATCAGGACTCCTTGTTGCCATGTATGAAGGGACTGGCTCAGCTTACTGAAATGAAAAGTTTCAGCTTCAGCACTACTTTCAACTATATCAGTACGAAGTGAATGGTACAGTTGGCTGTAAAGGTGGGGGTGGAAATCAGGGCTGGGACAGGACTGGATCCAGCTGCAATGTCAGAAGTAGTAGTTCTGCAGCTGCCTCTCCACGGTGCAGGGAAGAACACGACAGTGGGAAGTGGGCCCAAGGGCTCTTCCCAATAAGATTAAGATGCTTACGATCAACCTTTTTGTTTCCAGTCCATGTTGCACTATTTATAAAAAATGTGCATGGTGCAAAGAGGTGCCTTTTAGTTCACCACATTTTTATCACTTCTAACTAGAATTATTGCTTAGCATTTCATAGCTGTGATAGATATGGGCTGTACAAACACATAGCATTGTGTGTTAAAAATATGTGTGTTCTGGTTCATCTCTTATTGAGCCGTGAGGAAGAATCTGGAGATTTGCCATCACAACTTAGCTCAGCAAAAGAGAAGTCAAAACCAAGGTACTTTGAGTGGTTTGCTCTTATTCCCAGCACAATGGATTCTCCATTAGGTATTTGACACTTTTACACAAATTTCCTGAATTTGGAAATTAGCATGTTGCCATATCATAGAACCATAGATGGTTTGGGTTAGAAGAGACCTTAAAGATCATCTGATCTCCAACCCCTGCCATGAGCAGGGACATCTTCCACTAGAGAGACTTTCTTTGATTTTCAACAGATCACAGAAATTCTCTGTTTCGAAGTTTTCAGAGCTACAATTGAAATTCATTTGAGGCAGTTTGTGGAGATTGAGTCTGATATCCAGGGCTTGTTTTATGCAATGTCTGTTACAACCACCTTCAGTCTCCCTGTCTTCTTTGAGGCAGTGAACCCCTACAGACAGGAGTCAACATCAGGTCAAGGCTCCATGGGCAGAATTCTCCTGGGAATCTGCACAGCTGGTTGCAGTGCAGTCTGAAATCCACCTGAGAAATGCAATTCTTGGAGACATCATGGTAGTGAAACCTGAACCCATGATGAGATCAGACTGGGTGATGGAAAGCTCTAGTGTCTAGGTCTGGAAGAAGAAATGCAATGAAGAGATGATTGCACTGAGGTTTTCAGAAGGAGGTACTGAGGAAACCAGAGAGAAGTGTGAAATGGCCATGATTAAATACTCATTAAAAGGAGAGAGAATATGTTTTTGCAAGATGTATGTATATATGTGTATAAAAAAAATCCAAATAGATGTGTTTGTGTTAATTACATGATATATCGACATACATATTGCAAAAATCTTCACTTAAGTGAGTTGCCTGATATTGCTCTTGAGTCAGTGGAGTGCACTTGGCACTTTCAGAGTACAGTTCATGTCATCCAGAAGTAGACATCTAAAATTGCTCAGGCGAATCATGCCCTAAAAATGTCTCTTTCTCACAGTTGAGTGGAAGGAGCCTCGGGTGATTAGCTGAGATGTAAACATCAATATTAGAGACACTTCAAGTTGTGTGACCTGAATCCCACACACTCTGAAAATCTTGCTCTTTTGCTCTCTCTCTCACACACACAAGTGTTCATATACATACCTAGGAGCTGTAACATCAGCCTTCTGACTCTTGTCTGTGCATTCTTCTGCAGCACAGCTTGGAAACACCAACAGTCTTGTTTAATTGGGATGTTTTTTGCCGGTATTCTTATTCCCCAGGATTCCTTCTGAATTCATTTGTCACTTTAGTTAGCACTTCTGAGAATCCACATACACTCATTACATGGTCATCAAGCTGGGTGAGTTTATGACTCCAGCATCTGGGAGCATCCAAACTGCGTTTTCTTTCAGGTTTTGCAGCACTGTAGGTCAACACAGATTTCTGGAGAGCAAATGTGGTGAGCTTGGCACCTAGACATTATTTTTTTTGTTTTAATAAGGAAATAGCTATAGCTTACATATAGCCATGCCTGTATTTAATGGCATGGTAGAACTATTGGGATTCCCTTTACTGAACAGTAAGTGGAGGAAAATGGAACTTTTGTACAGTTTTTTTCACTTACCTCAGATTCCTGGGCAATTAAATGGTCCAAATTGTAGCACAGAATGGAAACATGCATTCAGAAAATGTGTCATAAATGGCATAATGCAGATAAGTTTGGAAATGGCCAGATAGGTACGCCTGAAAACTAAATTTATAAAATGCCATATTGGACTTGAAATTCCTTTTCAGACTGGAAATATTGGAATGTCATTCATTTCACATGTCCTGGTTAAGTCAGAGTTTCTGAATATTCAATTACTACATTTTAATGGTTCTTTCTCTGAAAATAAAAATCTTTTCTACATTCTCCTGGCACAGATATTCTCCCTGGCTTCAGTGAGAACTGCTCAGATTCAGAACCAAGGAAATAGTGTAAACCTTTATTTTTCAAAGCAAGGAGAGTCACTCTGCATGCTTTAGACACCTTTTCTCCAGGGGGACATTCAAGAGCTGAACCATATCACTGAATAACTGTTCACTCAGGTCTTCATTAATTATCAGAAACACTGAGAAACTGAGGAGGACGAGGGATAAGCTGGAATATGAGAATCACCTAATACAATGGGAAGCAAATCCAGTAGTTTTTATTTATTTCCTTGAATTTCATGTTTAGAGCAAAAGCATCTGGCTTACAGAACATGTGATCATCTGTAAAATGAAAAAGGAAGATGAAACCAGCTCTTGTCTTTGACAAAGCAAATCTAACATTTTCTTGCAAAATTCAACTTGTTCATATGCTTAGAGGCATTTGCAAAAATTACCACGTTCATTGTTCTGCTGCTACGAACAGAGCAAATGAGAAATTAAGAATTTCAACTGAAAATTAAAGAACAGACAATATCCGGAGGGAAAGTGGTTTTTTGGGGTTTTTTTTAAAGTGGTCTCTCACTGTCAGTGGGAACTGTGAGAATTTCTCTTCTTTATATTATGCCTGTGAAATTTTCGCAGGTCCTTAACTGAAGAGTCCTAAGAATCACAATGCTGATGCCACTCTCAGCTGAAAGATGCATGTGAGAATTATTAATCTTGGACTACTCACAATTCAAAGACCTTTAGGTTTAAAGTTTGATGGCAATCTGGTGCTAAAAAACCACCCTAAAGTGTAATGCTGTAAATACAACAATATGTCTCCCCAATATGCTAGGACTGTGAAAATCATTATATTTGATATATAGTCAGTTGAAACTATTAGCCAACTCACAAGCTATTACAGTTTTTCCTAACAGTTACTGCATTTCTTACTCATCTGCTACTTTTTTGCGGTGTTGATACTAATGAACAGATAAGGAAAAATTATGTTTGTTTGCAATTCTTCATAACATTTCAGAAAGACGAAGCAGTTAATGGAGAGTGAAAACTGAACATGTAAACACATCAGTCAAACAGTCTCATCTCTGCATCAGACACCAGCTCTTTCCTTCACATCTTCATGTTTACCATGTCTGCTGCTCTTAGGTACTGGGTGTGTAATGAGTTCAGGCATCCCTCTCAGAGATGTGGTGTGATGCATCGTCAGCTGCAGCATGAACCAGCAGCCCAACAAGCGTTTTATCAATGGGTGCTTCTCCTGCTGTGTCAGAAAGGGGCAAAAAGCAGATTTATTTCTATGTGGCTGTGGCTTTGCAAATCATTGATTATTCTGTGTTCAAAATTATGAGTTACTGTACACAGTACTGAGCACCTGGCAGGACTGACACCTGTGTGATTCAACCACAGCCTACAGGAATTGGAGATAACATGTTCTGCCAAAAGTTTAGAATAGAAAACAGAATATAAAGCAGCTCCTTATCAAAGGCATTCTTGCCAAAGTCATCTTATCTTCATCTTTTCAGTAAAACTTGTTGTATTTTAAATATCTGGGTGAGACAGGGAATCATACCCTCAGTGCAGCATTATTAATGCCTGGTGTGAAACAGCTTTTCTTTTAGCAACTTCAGTAGGCATAAGAAGTACACACTTGTGACCATTTTCCATATTTTTCTGTTTCATAAGTTATTAAAATAATGTCCCAGAACAGATAATGTGCTTGACATGATGTCTGCTCTACAGAAGCAGCACACCTTTTTCTTTTTTTAGGAGATGCCTTAATAGCTTTTCGTTGCACATATATTGTGCTTTTCCATTCCCTAGAGGGACTGCCTGCTTTCTGCTTCGGAGAGTAGAAAGTGTCAGCTAGAATTATATCCAAGCCAGAAGATGATGAGGATGAAGATCTTGGCCTCATGTGGGAATAGAATTTGTTTGAAATTTTTACAACCAAGATAGACACAGTTTCAGCCTCATTTCTAAGCAGAAACTCTGAGCATGATCCATTGGTGAAGGGGAGGGGGATGTGAAAGGGAAGATAAACTGTCTGTGGCTTAAAATGGCTGAACGTGAATCAGCAAAACATGCATTTAAGCTGTGTCTGTTCCCTGTGAAATAGCAGTCTTGTCCAACAAATAGTTGCTTATGATGTTTCCATGTCAACAGCTATAGTAGGACACCATCAGTTTATGCAGCTCTCAACTGGAAAAGTACAAGACAGTAGCTTAGACCATGAGCATAGAGACAAAAGCTTGTATGAATACAGTCAACATTGGAAATCTAAATATGTGCATTTGCACACAGCACAGTGGCCAGTGTGAGAGAAAGAAGATGCTTGGCCCTGTTGAAGAGTTTTCTATCTGACATCTTATACAGAAAAGTGATAATACCACTATAGAACAGGCTCTCCAAATCTGCTGTGTTGAAACAAAGCTGAGAACAGTGTGCAACTAGACATAACTCCGCTGAAAAGGGTAGTGGGAATTTGCATTCAGACTTCCTTCCAGTAAAAACAAATGAGGTGGATCTTTAGTTTCACTGCAAGGAAGTCCATCTCTGAGGAGGGAGCCCAGCCAAGTCGGGTGATAAGGCTAAGTGGGACCAGTAGTCTTTGCTGACCCTTTTACTTCTCATTAGAAATAGAAATCAATGCAATAACGCTCTGGTGAGCCTAGGAGGATCTGGGGAATTGCCCACCTGAATTGGGGCTCATAAGGATCTCGTCAGGAATTCCATTTAGTCATTCCCTGCCACCCCACTCTTGTAACAGGAAAAAACGTACGAATCAGGTCCTTCCAGGCTTCACTGACATCCTTTTGAGTAAACCCTGGGTTTAGATGCAGCTACTTTACTATTTCTGCTGTGAGTGGTGCTTGTGTGGTGCTGTTCAATACTTAAAGCTGGTGTCCAAGGGGAGCAGCTCAGCGTGCCAGCCCCAGCAGGTCTTGCACTGCTTACCTCGTCTCTGTCCCTCTTGTACACCAGTCTTGACAAGCAGGGTTTGATCCTCTCTGAATGTGCCTCTGAATGTTCAGAACAAATGGAATAAAAAGTGATTTCAGAGATTGACACCTCTCTCTGTGTCTATATATATATATAATGTGTGTACATCTGCATTCTGCCGTGTCTCCAACTCCTCCTCTGTTGTGAAGACTCTGATTGTGGGGCTCATTCTTCTCTTAAAGCTTCTTACTCTAATTATCTACTAATGTAGCAAATAAACAGACTGTCAGAGTTATCTGGTGAAGAGTTTGCCAGATGTTCCTTGCCAAACAGGAATTACAATAATTAAACATTCACCCACTTTCTTATGCTTTTTAATTGACCATGAAGGCAACCACGTTCCTTCACCCAATATATTGGGCTGATACAATTATCAACACACCTGCTTAGCACAGCATAATATCTACTTCTATAGGAACCCCCGCTTACAGAGAAGGCAATAATGCTGCTTTATCTGCTCCTACATTTTCTTTTTAGTTGTTTAAAATGGTCCTGACATAGAGGGCAGCAGCTGAAAGCTTTGGAGAAAAGATTAGGGCAGAAAAAGTTACTTAACAACATAGAAGGCTTTGGGGTTTTTATAACCTTATATTTCTAACCACTTAGATTTTAGTTATGTCAGGTTGGAATAGTTTTTACCTTAGTGTACTGCTAATGATACCTGTCCTTCCCATTTCCAGAAAGTATCAATATTTATTTCACTCTGGGAGCTGGAAAGATCTGTAATCTTTCTCTTTTAAAAAGCACTATCTCTGCAGACAGGCTTTTTCCTCTTGATGTTCTTGAGACATTTTAGAGACCAGGTAAAGGTTGCATATACCCACTGTAGTAATTACTCCTTTCTGCAGAGACTGTAAAACAATTTGGAGAGAAAAGGATCATAGGTGATCAATGACAAAATGAAAGCATAGCCTAATGGCCATCAAGCAGTATTTTCCCACTTTCTTACAGATGATTCAAATGCAAAGGCATATTTCAGTCCTTTCTGCTGTTCCCATCTGTACCCAGCCAGTCAGACTTTGTCTGTCATGTTCCATTTTCCTGAGAATACTTCAGAAACTACTCTTGTAAAAGTACATCTTAGATTTGAAAAATGTCTGTGGTTTCTTCATGTATTTATGGACAAGGAAACTGGTATCTTTGTGAGCTCATCTTGAAAACAGATTGAGACTAGACGGTATCAAAACCATTTTCAGAAGCACTGCAGGAAACAAGGCAGAAGCAATGTTTCTAACAGGGTTTGCTGATTCCAAATGCAATTGCCCTTTCAGTATAAGCATTGAAAGTTATTTTTCCTTTTCTATGCTGGCTGACAGAGCATTGCCATATCCATGGAGAGCTATTGTGACAAGAAGGTTCTGCTGAAGGAGAAGCTGTGGATGTAACATCCCGAGAGCTGTCCTGGAAAGTAGATTTGTTCTCAGGGTTATTCTGCCCAGTGTTTCATGCAGACATGACATTACAGACACTTTCTTATGACACACACTTTTTACTAATTTAATAGCAAATTTATTCCATTATATTGTTTATGGCACTGGTGTCTGGTCCTGATTTCATACCTAGTCTTCTTTACAGAAAAGAGGATGAGCTACAGGAACATTACCAAGGTCAGAAGTAGGTTCCTAAAGCCTCTACTAGAGTTAGGAGGTACGGCATGGCTCCAGGGCATGGTGCCTCTTCAGATCTGATTTACACAGGTTTCAATCTGCTTAAGTTAACCCTAGCTAGACTGCAGTTAGGGTCATCAGTCTTTATTCTGATTTCAAGCCAGAATCATGAGATGTTCCAGGAGTAAAAATCAGAAATCCTCTTTCATCATTGATATTTACATGTGGACTCATCTTGAAAGCCTTGTGAACTTTAGCAGATCTTTTAACAAAACTGAACTGGACATAAATTTTCTTGGTAAGTTTTTGACAATCTCTTCATCTACTTATGCTTTAATAATTAATTAGAACATCAGTAAGAAAAGCAAAATATTAATTAATAGCAGTGGGCCCTGAGACACTTCTTATCAGTTTCTGTGTTGGGCTTACTTCCTGGCCAAATCTAGTGATTACTGCAAGAAGATGATGGCTCAGTTTGCAGCTCAGCACATCTCCTCCTGCAGGTGCAATAACCACAGATTATTAACTCACATGCAAAACAGATATGAAACCTGGCAGCCAGGTGAGTTTCACTGGTTTAGTGGTCAATACCTATTCTTTCATGTAAATCTGACCTCATTCATCAAATGCCTGATAATTTCTCAGAATATCTGAATGATATGCTGTCTTTTCACACAGGCCAACAAGGATGGCCTTTTATTAAAGCAACTGTGTTAATGCAATCATCTTCTTTTAATTGATGGTTTCAGTATTTTAATTTACTTTAATTTGTATTATTGCTCGATGCTGAAATTCAGCAGATGTTTAAACAGAACATGATTAGAAATATGGGGGTTTTTTTAAATGTCCTCAGTGATCAATTTATCAGCCTTTGTCTGTCTGCAGACACCACTAGCAGATAGTCATTCATTTAGAAATACTTACCTATAGGTTTCCTTAAAGAATATTAAAAAAATTGAAAAATGTTGATAAAAGTCCACACATAATTTTGCCTTAAATGAGGATTGCAACAGCTTTGGATGCAAGAAGTCTGGAGGAAAAAAAATGTGAAAGAAATAATCAACAGACAGGATGTTTTTGTCTTTGAAAGTATGAAAGAATAGGCAAATTGACTGAATAAATAAATTGAAAATTATCCAGAGTAATGCAAGGATCGTGGCTGAATTTAGCCTGTAGAAAATGGGGTTGTTTTCCTCTCAACAGAGTATGAAAGTCCTATATGGTAGATGGATTTTCAGCTACTTTGGTTTTAATTTCTCTGTATTGCCATCCTAAAGACATCAGGCTTGGACAGACATAAGAATATATTCCCTTCTAATGTAGACAGTATGCAGAAGGATTAAAGTTTCCTTTCCCTGAATGTCTTAGTTGCTGTAATTCCCTTTCTTCAGTGCAGCAGCTCCTAATTTGCATTAAGATGAGGAAAGGAAAATCCTTACTTGGTTGGCATTTGAGTTTTTAGGAAAGGACACTTCAATTATACTCAGATTCCAGTGCTGCTTTTTAAGGAATTTTTGTAAAATATTAAGCTGCTGCAATTGTGCTTTAGGTGTTCCATCTATGGAAATGCACTACCTACCCCAGCATATTACACAAAATTTGCATTAATTTTTCTACTTGCCTTGAGTTCTAAATATACTCCAGAGCAACTGGGGGCATCAATTTGAAAGGGAATTTTGTTGTCTTTTGGAAGAGCAGATAGATAGGTGTATGAAATATGGGAAATTCTCTAAATCTATTTATTAAACATTCCATAATAACTGTGTGTTCTACAAAATCACTAAAGCCCATCTGCATTCAGTATAACCAGTGGTAATGTAGGGTGAATTGAGGAGTCATGAACTGCCATAGCTCAGACAAAAATCTTAGTGCTAGCAAGAATTTTACTCCAATTCGCTGTTTACAAGAGCTCTGCCTGCTGTTAGCACACAAAGAATTTTCCATCTTATCTGAGTTCTTTCTTCAGGAATATAAGTGGTATCATTCTGGAATTGAACAGCTCAGATTCTACCTTCATTTAGGACTTAAAGATACACAGTTCTGTTGTTAGAGAGATACTGGGTGATGCTGGAGCACTATTAGATTATTGCAGATAAACAGATTTTGAATAAGTCATCTCAGACTATTTAAGTCACAAAACTCTGAAGAATCTGACATCAAATTGTATCAGAAATTTCTGAATTCGATGTGTGAAAAGAGGTTGGGGTTTTTTTTATTGCAGCCCAAATGGAAGTTTTTCTAATGGGATCAGAAGAGTATGTGTAATTCTTCAGTTTCAGGACAATATGACCTAGGCTCTGGTTGTACTTACAATGTGTCATAAACAAGAAAACCCAAAAAGGTTTAAGAAAAGGATCAGAATCATTAGATTGGAAGAGACCTCCAAGATCATCAAGTCCAACCCAGGACTGGATGATCCAGTCTCTCTCCCCGCCCTGACTTCATACATATTATTAAAGTGCTGGAACAAAAATTCATGAGGAAGACTCCATTGAAAACACATGACTTATATCCATTTCTTTCATAGCATGATATGTACCTGGCCTTCCGTCCATTTCTGCTTAGAGACAGAACAAAAAAATAAATCTATGGTACTTTCAGTGCTGTTACTCCTCTGCAGAGCTGTAGCTTTCTAAGTCAGGGACTTAGTCTTTTCAGTCAGCAAAAAGCGAGTATTTCTTTTAATTGTGTCTTTATTACATACCAATAAGACTATACCCACAAGAGAGGTTCAGGAAAACATTTATGCTCTCTTAGGGTACTGATAGAAAGTAGACCTGCTGACATTTAGGTAAAATACTTCAATAAGATTCTCTCTGAGTGATCTTTATACCAGAAACTTTGCAATACTCAAAACATTCACTCAGAGGGAAACACTGGATGTGTTTTTTATGATGCCCCTTACCTCTGGTAATAGGACTACATGGGGTAAAGAACATTTAAAAAAATCAGCTGTGCAGCTGTTCATGGAAGAATGAAGTACCAACAGAAGTCATTTAGTGTAATTAGATCTGGAAAAGTGCTTGTATGAAATACAAATACTTTTTAAAAAATCATGGTAGGCTGGATCTTAAAGATTCTGTATTTCTGTGAATTATTTTTTTCTTAATGTGTATACAGAATAATCTAATAATCCCCAATTACAAGAATAATTGGAACTTTATTTGAGATGATTAGCTGATTTTAGAATTTATTTTCTGATATCCCAGCATTTTTCCCTGATAAAAGCAGTCATCCACCAGCAAGGCTAAAGTTTCCTCTGCCAATATTTTGCCTGACATAGACTTCCCTAATGGATGATTAATGGGAAATTTGCTTTGGTAGAATAGAAAATTAGATGTTTATAGTTTTGGGTTGCTGAGCAATCATGCTCTGTAGAAGGGGGCTGTTCTTTACACTTCCTGAAGGCCTATCAAATTATATAATGCTTTTTTGGAGGGAGAGCATTTCCATCAAGCTGCATTTGAAGCTTTAAATTACAATAACCGAATAAAATCATAGAAAATTTTGGGATGAAAGGTACCTCAAAGACCATCTAGTTCCAATGCCCCTGCCATGGACAGGAACACCTCTCATTAGACCAGGGTGCTTAAAGCATTGCCTTTCCTACAACCAACCCTTACATGCTTGGGCAATGTTTTTAAATTCCTCCTATGCATCTGTCCTTGTATCCACCCCTGTGCACTGCATTTTTGCAAATAACACAGTGTGTCAGTGATCAAGCATCACACAGCACCATCTACCCAGTAGATCAAATTTTTTTAAAAGTTCAAGTTGCATCTTTCCTTTACTCATGTTTTCTCTATTCTTTAAACATTGAATCACAGAATCAGTAAGGTTGGGAAAGACCTCTAAGATCATTCTGTCCAGCCATTAAAACAGCACTGCCAGGTCCACCACTAAACCATATCCCTGAGCACCACATTTACTCAGCTGATAAACTCTTCCAGGGAGAGTGATGCCATTTCCCTCTCCTGCAAGATAGTTTCCATCATGCCTTTTCCTTATGCTCTAATTGGTTAACATACATGAAATACACATGTAAGCTGAAGTTATTAACTTCCCTCTGTTCTGTTCTTGCTCTACTCATCTCTTTAATGCTGTAGTTGGATGGTTCCAGGTCTCCACATGCATCTCCACAGCATGGTGTAGGTACCTTGAGTAAATTTTCATTAGTCCTTTAAGGGACTACAGGAAACTTGCTAGTTAACCCATTATCTAAAACCTCATCAGTCACATTTTTCAACTCTTTATTACTTCAGCGGCACAACATCGTTACATTTCACATCTTTCAACCCTTCACAGACATGCTTTTGTGTTTGTCTGGAACTCAGAGTGAAGGGTACTGGATTTTGGCCCTCTAGGACGCAGGTTGAACTGCACAAACCTAGAGGATATTCGCTGTGATTGTAGTCACAGACATCTATTATTTGTGGAGAGTGAGTGAGAAGCAAATTAGTGAGTTGCCACTGCTCAGTACTTGTTCCCTAGAGCAGAGTTTTGAAATAATAGTCCATCCCTTGATAGACATTTCCACTCTTGCAGTCCAGTTGTGTATTTCAAATGAATTTTTCTAGAATAATTTGGATTGAGTTCTTTCTACATTTTGGAGAGAATGGGATTACACTTCCCTAAAAGATTACTCCATTCAGGTCATTGCATCAATATGCAAATAGATGGTAATTGAAAAAATGCACCTTTATCAATGATGGATTTTAATGTTATAAGAATTCTGCAAAGTTGAATAACATCACAATTCATTTTGATATAACAAGAGCATCACAATAAATTTTCATCCCTTCAGTGGCCTGATCAGTTTCTCAAATTTCATAAGACATCAGTTAAAGCATAATTAAACCATCACAAGTGCCTTCTGCTTCTGGTCTCTCTTCTCCAACAATTCACCCCTAATTAAGTGGGATGAGGAAAGAGATTAATTTTATCTACTTGAAAACAAACTTTCTACACCTAATATAAATAATGCTGTTTCAGCAGCATTTCTTCATCTTAACTGGAAATAAAATGCTTAAATTGTAGCAAGGCATGGTTGTGTGATAGTCCCCATGTTTTAATGTTCTGATTATTTCAAGCTCTCCCAGACCTTTGTAATAATAAATCTTGTCATTGCTGTCACATCACTCCTATCTTATTTTAAATCCTCATCCCTGTCCTTATGCTCTGTGGGCAGGAGATAATCTCATTTTATTTGGTAATCTCATTTTATTTGTAAACCTCTAGGTTTTGTTTCGTAAAACTCAGGGATGAGCTGCTCCTCTTAATGACAGGGAGCAAAATAAGTGAGCTTTGAGATAATCCCATTTGGTGACAGTCTGTGAAAGAGGGTAATGCATTTTTTAGAACTTTCCCAGTATTTAATTTATTGTATTATTTGTGCAGCAAATACTGTTCTTTATCTCTTTTTTATCTCTTAAGGGAAAGAGACTTCTTTCCATGACACCATTTTTAAGTGAAGTATTGATTTATTTTCATTGATCTCACTACACAGTGTTTAAGGAATTGATGTTGCCATTCAGCAACATGGCACACTCTTGTTCTCCCTCAAATCAATACAGAATGGGTCAAACCTTGAAGCACCACTTTCCATTCTGAATAGTTTTCAGTGTCACTCAAGGAGAAATCTTGGTCCAGGTAGAGAATTTGGCAGTATGTACAAAAATGTTGCTGATTGATAGGAGGAGAAACTTAGAACTGACTTTGCTAAAATGCTAAAAGCATTTTAGCAAAGTTGGCTGTAGGAAGAAGCAACCATCAGAGTGAGGATGCAGAGGTGGGGAGCAGAACTGACTCAAATATTGCCTGTAGGACTGATAGGAGTGCATTCGACTCCCAAGCCATTTCATGAGCTACAAGAGCCCAGCTTTGGCATCCCAGCATCTCATAATGGTCCATAGAGGGTGATCCAAGGTGCCTAATTTAGTTACATAAATTCTGTGTACAGTAAATGGAAGTGTTGAGTAAGGAATTCAGTTTTGCTGTGCTAAGCAGGGACTTTGGCCAAATGCATTCTTAATGGAGCTCCCTTACAGAGCACAGCAACACCTTAGGGATGGGCTGAGTTCAAACATGCTGCCCTGGATTTAGTTTATGGAAAAAACTAAATGCTGGAATAAATCTGAATTCTCACTCTTGCTGAAAGCCTGGCTTTAGTCTCTGTATTAGGTACCAACTCTTCAGGAATTTGAGACCAAAGTTCCACAAATGAGGATAGGCACTTTATTCAGCAGCAAAGTTGTTTAAAATCTAAGAGGAAGAAGTGGTGGTGATGATGATGTTCCTGACATTTTGCAAAACAATCTGGCAAGAGCATATCCCTTTTTCTCTGCATTATTGCCGTTTCAGTCAAAGCCAACCCGGAATCACTGGTGACAGTCAGGACAGCTCATTCACCACTGCAGTCCTCAGACTCCAGCCTAGGGGTCACCACCAACTTCCTTCTCCCAAACTTTCCCCATCCTGACCCCTCAGTCATTGTGCTTTTGCAAGAGAAGAGGTGAAAAATGTCCTTTCCAAAAATGTCTACCTGTGGTTAAGACACTTTATGAAGATGAGAGAGTTCCAGATTTGTATCCCATCAGTGTGCCAAGGAATTTGCATTTCTATCTCCCACTTGCTCAGTCAATGGTGTGGCAAAATATTGAATTTCTCATACTCAAGTAAGTGTCTAACCACTAGACTACTAGAGAAAGGAAAATAACATGCCTGTGTTTTTGAATGGGAATGATCTCTCCTGTTGTGGTCTTCCTGCATTCACCTTTGCATATGTTAGGTCTATGTAAAGTACAGTAAGATTTAAATATAGGGTTAAATGCAGTCTGGATGTTTCCCTGCCTTATGAATTCCATAAATGTTTAAGTGAGAGAGAGAGACATCCAGCTTCTCACAAATTTGTGAGAGTAAATGTAGTCTAAAATACTTGGTCCACTGAAGGGAGTAGAAACCCTGAATTTTGCAGTAGGGCTGCGATGCTTTAAATCCATCTATGTTCATTTTAGGCATAAAAATGATCAGTCTGAATATTACTTTCAGCTTTGAGTAACCTATCAGTCTCCAGTAAGTTTTATCATAGACTGTATTCAATACCTTTTGCCTTACTGTTCTTCAAGTGACTATGAAAGAGGTGAGATTAGATACGGTCCTAATTTTCACGATCATCTGAAGCTTTCTGAATAGCGAACGTCAAGAAAACACAAGGCAATTACAATCCCAGTCATACCTGTAGCTAAAATAAATCACATGCCAGCCTGGAGTTTCACATTGCTGTAACTGGCATTTTCTTTTTAAGAAGCCCTTAAATTAGGAGGCCCTTTCAAAGATAGTATCAATGATTAGCAAAGAAATATTAATTTGTGAGCCACATTCATGTGGATTAATTCGTTTCACTCCAAAACAGGATTTCCACCTGCTGCAATATGATATGTTAGATATGGCTTTACCTCGCCAACAAAATATGTTTCTGTGGCACGATTCTTTGGGTATGACTATGGAAGCCAGAAAATCTTGCATGCCACTTTGCAACCAGAGGATTGGTTGCTCACACTGCACTGCTTGCTCACGCCCAATCCCTCTTTTGGAGCAAACTAACTGGTTCCCTTACAGGCTGAATGTGAATCCCTTTGTTTGACACAATCTCACAGACTTTTGCTCTAGGAGGTGCTCACACACCCTCATCCCACTTGCTAAGGACATGCAACACTATTCTGCTGTCATGCTGTACAATATGGTGTGTGAGGCTACAACGTTCTGTATCCATTACTTCAGCCACCTTTCTGAAGAAGAACACCACAGTCATCAACTGATCATTCCTCAGGGCCAAAGGTTGTGACATGGGCTCAAAGCAGCCCTGAGCCCAGTGCTAAGCTGTGTGGATGGTATGTGCAAGAGGACATTAACCTTGGGCACTGAGGTTGCAAGCTGATTGTCAATACTGAGCCCTCTCTGATGCAGATATGTCTAGCTGTGTAAATGCAGTCTAGCGATAAGGCATCTGCACCTTTTTATAATTAACTTCTTTTACAGTGTCCTGATTCAAGAAGATCTTCAAGACAACTGTCTCAGTCTAGAGGAAATTTGGTAGGCAGTGAAACCATACATGTGTTATGTTGATTCAGAAACGTCAGGCTATTTTTACATAGATGTCAAGAGTTATAAGAGCTGCTTTTTTCCCTCCAATATAATTATTTCACATATGTCCAACACATTCTGTTCAATCTCTGTCTTGTGAGGATCAGTCTTGTGACATTTATAGTAAAGATGTACTGTTGTTTCTAATTTTGCTTCTCTTTAAAATTCTGCAGACATTGCAAAAGATCCAGCAGCTGTTGCTTTAAAATGCAGATAAGTAGGACACTGTGCCACTCATGGGTGCCATCATTACAGACCCATGTTACTGTTTTCTGTCAGCTAGAAGTTAATTACATGATTTTTTACCCTGTCAATCATTTATAAAGAGACAAGAACAAAGGTATCCTAAGGGCATATGTGTGCCCTGTGCATTCATGGCATCTCTTTTCTCCAAGCCATTTTTTTGCACGAACATTATGATGATATTTCTCTTATTTAGTTTATAATGAAGTGCAAGCAGAGGAAAATATTCCTTAGAACATTTCTTTAGATGTTGTTGCTGCAGCATTTATTAACATCCAGTTATAGTACTTTATTTTCCCTGGAAGAGAAACTTTTTTAATGAGGTTTGAAAAAAACAGTTTCCGGGAAATTTCTCTTCTGCTCATATCTTTACCCAAAGGCAATGGGACCTAGTTTTGTACTGTGAGAATTCCTCTAAAAATGAGGAATACTCGGATTAACTGCAAAAAGAAATAAAGTACTGTACAATTATAAATTATAAATTATAAATTTGCGATTAGAGGCTTTCAGGCAAAGATTTT
>VXBB01013008.1:508307-520650 GCA_013399915.1 Illadopsis cleaveri
AAAAAAAAAACCTAACCCCCAACACTACTCAAAATAATATTCAATAAAATTATTTAAATAGCTTTGATTTAAAATTCTTAGTAACTGTGCTGAGGCTTTCAGATAAAATTAAGCACACCATCTCTTTAAACCTAAACATCAGAGGAAAGAAAAAGGGAAGGACGTGGCGTGAAAAAAGTGTTTTGGTAACAACATAAAAATAATTGTATCTACCTCTCAATTAGCATTTCTCATATCTCTAAGCTTTCTCTGAAGGAACAGCTAGGTGAAGAAACAGATACATAGATAATGGCTTGCATAGCCTGAAGAAAATTATTGTCCATAGAAGTGGATCCCAGCTGTCTGTGGGCAGCTGTATCACATTTGAACAAATGGGGTTTCAGCTTGAATTCCTTAGCTGGATTCAACAATTAAGGCATGATATAAACATAAAAGTTGTCTTTCACGCAGGTTGTCACAAGCCAAAGGACAACTGTTTCAAGGTCTACAGCTCAAACCCAAACCCTGGTGCTGTAGGGTCAGTGTGTGAAAGCAAACATGACCATCAAGCTCAGGTGGACTAAAGGTCCTTCCCAATTATTGTTCTGCTTCAAATAGTATCTGATAGCAGATCATCTGCAAGTGTTAAAATAGCTCTTGATCTTTCTCTTCCTTGGAAGATTTTTTGACCCATTTAAGTTTTCACAGTCCACAACACCTACTTGTGAATTGCATACCGTATATTATCTGTTAGTGGTTAAATTACACTTGCCTCCATTTTTTGGGAGCAAGTGTCCCCTATTCCTTCTTTCTTGATATTTGTAATTTCAATAATTTTATTCTACTTTTTTCTTGGTCATCTCTTTAAAGCTGAGGAAGCTTCGTCTGTGTAGTCTGTTCCTGTAAAAAATTGCCCTTATTGCCCTTTTTGTTCCTTCTTTGCCTTTTCCAGGTCTTCTTTGGGCTGAAAGGATCAGGACTGTCTGTAGAGAGGTGTGTGGGTGTCTGCATCATGGTGTAATAACAATTATTTATCTTATGTTCTTTATCAATTTGCTTAAATGGCATGTACAAATTTGCCTTTTTCACTAATGCTAAGGATTGAATTCATGTTTTCCTAGAAAAATATCAAAGTCTCCAGCACTTGTTCCCAGGAGATATTTGCTTACCCAGTGTATATTAGTATATAGATTGGCTGAGGACTGATACTCCCCATGCTTCCCTTTGCATTTATTCACATTGAATTCCATAGAATTATGGAATAGTTTGGGTTGGAAGGGAACTTAAAGATCATCCAGTTCCAACACCCCTGACATGGATAAGGAGAGACCTTCCACTACACCAGATTACTGAAAGCCACACACAACCAGTACTGTTCCAGCACCTCAGCACCTTCATCATAAAAATTTTCTTCCAATCTAACCTTGCCCTTCTTCTGATTAAAACCATTACCCCTTGCCCTATTGCAAGAGGCCCTGCTAAACAGCCTGTCCTCATCTTTCTTAAAAGCCCCTTTCAAGTATTGAAAGGCCACAATGACAACTTCCTGAAGCCTTCTGTTCTCCAGGCTGGACAACTACAACTGCCACAGCCTGTCCTCACAGGAGGGGTGTCCCAGCCCTCTCATCATCTTCGTGGCCTCCTCTGGATTCGCTGCAGCAGGTCTTTATTATTCTCATGCTGGGGACGCCAGAGCTGGATGCAGCACTCTGGGTGGGGTCTCATGAGAGCAGAGGAGCAGAATCCCCTCCCTCAGCTCTCTGGCCACACTTCTTGTGATGCAGCCCAGGACACAGTGGCCTTCTGGGCTGTGAGTGCACATTGCCAGGTGCATTTTAAAGTGTTTTATCATCCAGTCACTGGACATTTTATAAGTCTTTTGCAAATCTTCTGAGTCAATTTTTGTTTTTTCTACGCTTGATAATTCAATGTCTCTAGTAAATATTATTGCCTCATTTTTCATCACCTTTTCTAGAGAACTTATAGGATTTTGTCTCTTGTGAAAATAAAACATTCTGTATTAACCCTTTTTTTCCTATCCTTTAAACTTATTAATCCTTCACTCTCAGACCACTGGTTTGGTAATTTTCTTTACGTTTCGTGACATTTTGGTGGGGAAGTAAGTTTTCTGGAAATTCACGTGATATATATGGTCGGTGAGTTTAATGTTCCTAAGGAAGTTAGGTAGATCTAGCTGTTTTTCAAGTCAGATTTCATTTACTTGTTGTGTCCCTTTAAAAAACTAGCTCAATATTTTCCAGTTTCAGGTTTGAGTCATAAATCTCATCCTGGTAATTTATTACTATTCATTTTATTGATTTGTTATTAAACTTTTTCTACTGGCACATCAAGTGCAGATGGTTCCATTGATTTGACAGGTCTGAAAGGCTCTTCTGTGGGCTCATCCTTAAACACATTCTGTAGTTGATTGTAAATAATTCATTTAACTTTATTGGGATGGCCTTTTCTTCCCTCAGCTGTCTTATTACACCCCAATGCCCTGTGTAATTGGTATTTAATTTCTGAATGCTGCACAAACCTTACTGTAGTTATTCTCATTATTCTCCCTCATGGCAAGGAAATGCCATCTATCCTTGCTTTGTAAAGACAAAGGCAGGGCCCAGAGAGACAGACACTTGGTAAAGGATGCTGAGTAATGAAACACTCAGGTTTGCAGTTCCTCAAAAATGTCTCCAGCTCTGAGCACAGAAATCCCAAGGAGAGATCCCACTGACTGAAAGGTACCATCTTGAAGGCAGGAGATGAATTTGGTGCCAGGGGCTGGATTCATGGCTGCAGGTACACTGAGTGCTGGGATACCTACAGCAGCCAATCAAAAAAGCTAAGGAGTGATGCGTGTGATGCCCTGACAGCTGCTGGTCTCTGTGATAGAGAGCTGGAAGGCACTCCTTGCTGTCAGCCTTTTTTTCATGCCCACCTCCTGCTCTAGCACTCCTTCAGGCTGATCATGCATGAGCTGCCAACAAGCATTTGAGGAAGTAGAAGAGCTTTCCAAAGATACTGACAGTGATGTTGTAAGGCCAGGACATTTCTGTGGCCTGTTTTCCACCTTGGTTGTGACAGGATTTGTGGTGGCACATCCTCTCCTCAGTGTCCCTGCAGAGCTTGGCAATGCAGGGCCAGGCCAGCCCCAGTGACTGCTGCTCTCTGAACAGAGAGTGAACCTAACCTGGGGCATAGGCTCAAACTGGAGATTAGCTGAAAGCACAGACCTCCCCACTGCAGCAGGCAGGAGATCCCTCAGCCTTGAGTAAAAGGGAGGAACAATACAAACTCTTGAAAACAAAGCAAGGAAATGAAAAATCTCAACCCACCTCCCTAAAGACCGGTACTGCAATGGAACTGGTAATTAGTGGCAGTAAATTATTGTTACAGCTGTGGGAGATACAAAGATTTTCAGAAGCAGTCCTGCTACTGGGAAGATTTTCTTTAAATTCTCCCTCAGAGGCAGTTGCATGCTGCAATGAGGCTTTGCTTAATAAAGGCCTTTCTGGTAAAGAAGATAGTGCCTCTATCTACCCTTTAAAAGAAGATAGGCTCTTGCTCTTAAGTTCAAAAAAGGGATTTTAAGATACCGTTTTGAGATCATAAGGCAAAGGTCCCTTTGAAGATAAATCAAGTTCCAAACATTCAATTTTTAAGATGTTTTAAAATTCATATTTATTTCATCGCGTTGTACTTTGTACTGACTTCTTGTTTATGTATCATTGCAATACAAAATCACTCTGTTTAGTCTTTCCACTATATTGGTTCACTTTACAGAGCTTACTGATAGAACTGTTGGGGTACATTGTAGCTGTGGAAAAGAAACATTTCAGACTTTTCTGGAAAAGCAGATTATTGTTATTATTATAACAGGTTATTCCTTAGCTTAATATTTGACAGGAAGTACTAGGTTAATGAGATACAAAGGAAGAAGGAAACCTATTTAAAATATAGGACTTGCACTGCTAGTTGGATGGTATGTTAAACAACCAAATGGAATTTGATCCTGTGAGGCTGAAGTGGTGAGCGGTAGATCTGGACATAGGGAAAATGCTTGGATATTGGTATTAAAATGATTTAAAGACTACACACTTGCACACCAAGTGCTTTGGTCACTCTGTAGAGTTAAGGCAGATTCATTTCAGAGGTGGTTTGAAACTCCTATTTACACTATTTCTGTTTAGTGCAACCCAGCACTTTATGTGCTATAACAGCTTTCATCTCACTGAAGTAATCTGCATTAATCTTCACACACAGCCCTTGATAGAGGGACGCGGGGTCAAAATTTATTTGACATAACATTGACACATACATGGAAATTCCACAGCTCCACAGTAATTGTCCCTCTCTGACTTCTGTGAGTTTCCCCAGCTCCCTGAGAAGTCTGGCAGTCTATGGGTTGTCTAGGCAGCATTCTTGGTGCTGGGAGTCACTCTCCCCCACTGACTGATGGGTGAGAGTCATCACCTACATGCAGGGACAACTGTCAGCAGACTGAAGAGTTCAACTCAATTCTCCTTAAGCCCCATTTTCATAATTTGTCAGCCACAGATATTTCTAGTGTTAGATTTATTTTTTCCTATCTGGATTGCTTTATTTGTTTTCTTAAACTTTGAACATTTTCCATGTCCTTTCACCTGTCAGCACTAATGCACATCGTGCAGACAATTTCAATTTCTCACCTTCTATATCTGTTCTCCTCCATAAAATTGACATCAATTTACTCTTGCAACTACCCTGGCTCAGGAGAAAGGTGCATCTAGCTGAGTGTCCTTCCTGTGACAAGTGTCCTTTCTGTGGTGCTGGTTAGCAGCAGATGTTTAGGGAGCATATAGGGAACAGGGCACATATGGTCTGATCCTCTCCCTGCTGTTCACCACAACCTTCTTCAAAGACAGCAACCTTGCTCAGCCCCTAAATAAATCACACACTAAATTGCATTGCTGTTTCCATGTTGGAAGTGAAAAAGCAAAAGTGAAGTGAAAAGGAAATTCCTACAGCTTGTAAATGAGGCTACAAAATATTAAAAATTCTAACAATTGGTCCAGGCAAAAAAAACTTGTTGATGAATATTTCAGTCTTGTACACATCAAGTAAAAGAAAAACATCTCTTCAGTCACCAACATTTGTTTGTTCACTTTCTTCCTTGTTTGTTTTTCCACAACTCCCTGGCATGTCAGAATAATAAAAGCAAAAGAACTTCTTTTCAGTCCCTATTCTGTCATTCTTTAAGACTCAATTCGTTTTAATGGCATGGGTTTTGTATAAGCAAATGCTGAATGACAGTGTAATTTATACTTCACGCTTTTCTGACAAAATGTGTAGCTTCAATAGATGCTTCTATTGAAATCAAGAGCATTTCACTCTTTATGTTCAATTTACCCATCACAGCCATTGATATGGCCACTTTACCACATTTTCTGAGCATTTCACAATACACTCTTTGTGTAATCTTATTTTACCATTAGGAAACTGGACACTGAATCAGAGAAATATTCACACCATCTACAATCACCCATTTTTCTGATCAAATGTAAATGCTTAGAATTATTATTTTCCCATAGGTATTTAGCTCTCTCCATTACTCTCCAAAGAGTTTATATTTCTCTAATATCTGCACTGAGCCTAGCTTGTCTTCCCAAAAAACGAGCAAAAGAAAACCCTCTCTGCTGTAATCCCATGTATACCAGGAGTGCCTACACTGCCCAAGGATGGCTCAGCCACTGAGCACATTCTAGTTCCCAAATCACTTTCAAGTGAGTCAGGATTTTTTTGTGTCAGTGCATGATTCTGAATATCACCTGAAATTGTACACAGCTTGAGCATCTCTGTACCATCCTCAGTTACCTTCATCAAGGCACTTTTAAGCAAAGTGAAGTGTTTTTATCCACTACAGAAAAGACTCTCAGACACCAAAATATTCCCAAAAGTAATAAATATGGTCTAAACTCCCATGTCTGAACATATTTTATACTTCAGTCCTTCTGTAGATACAATCATAGGTAATTCAGTTTGAAGGAGATGATTTGATGTTGCAAGTCCAACCCCTCTCTCAAAACATGGTCAGCTTCAAAGTTACTTCAAGTTTCTTAGGACTTTGTCCAGGTGAGTTTCTCATGTCTCCCAAAATTTCAGAACCTTTGCACTGCCTGCACCAAGGCTCACCATCCCCCTGGTGAGATTCTGTCCTCTCCCACATGTTCAGAGCAGCTCCACTGGTGACAAACTGATCCCCGAATAATGTAAAAGTGGTCCCGTGCAGTTCCTTATTCCTACATGGTTTGTTTTATCAAGGACTGTTTATTAGAGAAGTTGTTGTCATCTTTTCTCTGTTGGGAGCCTGGGATTTGCTCCTGCCTCCTACAGTGGAAACAAGACTTGGCCTCACGCATCTCTCTTGTTAAGGACAAGGTTTATTGTTCTTTGGGAGGCTTTTCTTCAACTCATGTGGAACAAAATGAAGGGAAGAGAATATTTTAATTGGAAAGGACCTACAAGGATCATCTAGTCCAAAAGCCTGACCAGTTCAGGGCTGAACACAAAGTGTGTTGTTGAGGGCATTGTATAAATGTTTCTTAAACACTGACATTGACCAGCTCTGAAGAAGCCTCATCAAATACCTCAGCAGGGCCAGCAAGCAAAATAATATGAGGAAATTTTTGGATACACCTATGGTGGACATGACACACAAAGACATGCTTGTTAAATTGATCTCTTCTACAACTTTCCCAGCTACAAAACCTTTTTGTAGGGGGCACTATTCAATGTCCTTAAAAGAGAGAGGAAAGTTGCAAGCATAACCTATAAGCCAGTGAAGGAGTTACTGTACATTTATAGCTGTCAGAGACATAAAATGGGGGTTTTTTACCATTTTTGCCTCAGTCTTGTATTTCCTGCACACACATATCTAACATTAACTGGCTTGGCACAATCAGTTGACTCTGGCTTAGGAAATGGTAGTGGTTTATGATGTTCCAAACTGAGTTTTACATCCTGAAATGTGCAGTTAATTTCTTTAAAATAAAGTCATAGAAATTATTTACCTTGGAGCAATATTAGAAAAGCAGCTGCACCTGTGAATTATTTTCTAGTACATAGAATGCGTCATGGCACAGTTAGGTCTAAGTACATGTAATCTGTTTGAAATTGGCCAGATAACTCAAATGCTAAACAAAATTTGGCTTAGGAGCCTGACTCAAGAGATGGCAAGCTTCACTTTGCCTAAACTTCAGCTTTTATACATACCTTTTAACGAATATTTTCCATGAAAAGTTAATTGCTAAGTGGAAGTAAGTGTTCATGGTAGGTTTTTTTTCAGCAGGATAGAGGAATGTCTTAAAATCAGGGTAAACTTAAGCCAGTATAGATAGAAATTTGTAATGGCAGGGGGAGAGAAAAGAATGATCTGATTGTCCTGGAAGATTTGACTTTAGGCTTTTTTATTGCCACAAGACTCAATTAAAATGAAGATAGTAAAAGGAGATGTCCCAGGTCAGTTGCTTAAGTCAGGAATTACATACAGAATGAGGAGTATCATTATAGACAACACCATCAAAATTCTGAGCTTCATTCATAGCAGCAGGAACTTATCCTGGTTCCTGGTTTCTCATGGCTACTAGCACCTTCAAAGGAGCAAGCAATCAAAGCACTTCTGTTACTGCAGCAGACCTTCATCTTGTCAGCCTCAGAGCAGCTTAAGGCAAATTCTGTCAGTCTTAAAGCTGCTTAGGGTAATGTTTTCAAAGTGACTTAGCAATTCAGAGTCTGATCTTCATTGAAAGTCTACAAAACCTTGTCTCAGATGTGCTTAATTTACCTTTAAAAATGGGATGCAGGAACTTCTGACGTTACCCCTAATCCTGCCTTTGAGCACACGTGAGCCAGGTCTCCCAGGAAGCAGGATGGGAATAATGCAATGGAGTGAATGAGGCATTACAAGGAGCTCAGTGCAGCATGGGCACATTTTTTTGTTTCACGGAGAGAAGATAAGAATTTTAGCATCATCCTCTTGCAGCTTTGTTTCAAAAATATTAAAATAGATACTGCTGCTGTTAAAAGTTTTGGGTAATAGTGATCGATCAGCACTTTTATATCAAAGTACATTTCTAAGGAAAATTGACACCCAGACACATAGGGAGACCAACAAATCATTAAGAAGAAGTAAGTCACACTGTTTTGACACTGATGAGGTGACATCAAAGTCTATTATTTTAATTTTTAATTTTTGTTTGTTTGTTTCTGCTTTTGAATATTCTGGCATCTTATTTTCAAGCTTTTTTTCTGTGAATAGCAGACTCTAGTGAAAACTGGTGTTGAATTATTCACTTGACTCAAGAAGATGGAGGTTTATAGAAAATATCATCTACTAGAAAACATTCAACCCAGTCACAGAATAAAACTTCACAGTATAAACCTCTTTGTGATAAGTTAGTGTTGACAGATAAGAGTTCAAGGAATCCACGGAACTGGTTGACCATATAGAACATCTCACAGCTGCTGCTCTTCCAGGCAAACTTTATCTATTATTTCCATTACAGTTTAGAAGATTTCTGTTGAGTTGAGGTCAGGCCTGTGGCATTGATTTTTCTATAGGTCCATCTTAAAAATCTCACATCTTTGGAGATTTCATGTTTGGCCTCATGAAGCAGAGGTTGGCCTCATGAAGCAGAGGTTATGTAGAGACACCTGGCCTTTGTACCACAAAAAATCATCTTTAAATTTCAATTGCATTTGGATTTTTGCAAAATTACTCTTCTTCAAAAGTCACCTTTTAAAAGAGAAAAAGTCAAACCCAGAAATTAATTGCATTGCTTCCAGTTGAAGTCTATGATAAAACCCAAAGAAAGGACATATTCCATAGGCAACCTCCTCCTGCTGATTGAGTAAACTCTTAATGAGTTCCTCAAGTTTTGACCTAGAGACACAAAGTTTTCATGATTTCTCAAACAGTTGCATCCAGCAGAATTCTTGGATTTCGTACATTTCTCCACTTTAGGCAGGATAATTAATTTCTGTAATAAATTTCAGTGGTTTTCCACAGTGTAGTTCCTGTTTGCATGGGGCTTCTTTTTATCTCAGCAGAACCTACTCAGTCAACACAGTAACAATGAAAATCCAAATTGTGACTCTTTCACTGTCAAAGGACCGCATTCAAGGCCAAGCAGAAACCATTACTGAGAAAGAGCTGTTGCAAACAAATATCTTGACTTTTCCATAATGCCCTCTCTCCTCAGAGCAGCCCATGTTCTGTCTCATCAATACTTTCTCTGAGTTTTGCTTGTCTACACTTTTTCACAGTGAGAGAACTTCATTTTTTTCCAATAGCAGTTTCTGAAGGCTGGAGAGTATAAACAGATTTATTATGATATTAACAAATTATTATGATATATTATGATTCATTGTGTTATGAGCACCTCCATGATAGGAAAGTCTGTAGAGTTCCTCACCTCTTACAAGAAAAGTAAGTCAGAATATTCAGATTGACAAGGCTCCAATGTTGATTTCTCAGGAGAAAAGAAAAAAAATTCCATTTTGCTGACGAAATTGTCTGAATTTTGGCTGGTGGGATGTTTTTTAGTAGTAGAGGCATTATGCTTGATCCATCTCCTACAAGTCTTCTTGTCATCATTATGTTCAAATAGTTCAAATCATAAATGTGGATCATTTTTTCATAGGAAGGCTTTCTCGTACTGAAGTTCTGCAGATGTCTAATATCCTTGTCCAAAAAAAAAAAAAGAAAAAGAAACCATCATATATCTGGCTGGTAGTAATAATTATGTTACCAGGGGGGTTCTTTTTGTGTGCTGAAAATTTCTTTTTAATTATAAACCAGTGGAAGCACAATGAATTCTGTGGGCAGCCTGGCCACAATGGAATTTTAAAAGCTGCCAACAGATCTGGGTCATGATTAGGTCTAAGAGAAAGCAATTGCAAGCTACAGGGTATCTGTGAAAGCTATCTAAAAAAACCCAACTACCCAAAGCAGATCTTTGAGTTCTATTGCAATAGTTAGAACTACTGCAAGACCAATTATTAAAAAAATATCTAAATCCAGTGCTTTTTTGCAGTGTGTTCTCTAGTAGTAGGAAGACACATTTGGGTGCAGGGAGGTATGGGGGTAGCTACAGGCTGTGCTAACAGTCATAATTTTCCCTTTCACTTTCATTTTCTTTGAAAAAAATACCTGATTTGATTTAGGTTCATGTTTTATATTTTATTTTATTTTATTTTTCCCTGGGGGAAAAAATCCCTAAATTAATATTCTCAGACAAGAAATAAATTACTGTGAGAGAGAATGACTTTTTGGCTCCTGTGTCAATCCATGCAGCCCACAGGTTGCAATTTCAGCTGAATTACCCAGTAGTTTAAAGTATCCCTGATTTGACATCCAGTCACATTTCCTTTCTGGACATGGATAATCTTAAATGTCACAGCACTAAAATCTTTGTTGAGAAACTACACTTGATGCCTCAGAGAGAAACCAGGGATGTAGTCAAGCAGCAGCTTCACTAAGTCTGTATGAGGAGGAAAAAAACCTAAGAATAAGACAGGTTTCATTTCATTTTGATGCATAATGCACAGGCCAAGTCAAGGTCAGTCAAAAAAAATCTCATTTCTTTAGAAGAAACAGCTAAGTACAAACCTGGCATAAGTTTTAAGATTGCTATGAAATCTGCATCTCATGCACAAGTTTGGGGGTTTGTTGTGGAATTTCAGCCACAAACTCAGGGATTGCTGAAGAAGCCTTCCAGAAACAATTACAGGTCTCCTCTGGAGTTTATCAGAATGCCTAAGGCTAAATTTAATCTGTTCAGACCCAAGGCGGTCTCCCTGTTTTAAAGCAAACCTCAAAGCTGAGGATCTAGACTACAGAGTCTAGATGCAGATGTATTTAAAAGCTTCTGTTTATCACAGATGAAACTGGCAGCCAGATTTTCCTAGTCTGTAAATTATGATGAGGTAAGCATATGCTCACAGCTTAATTTCAGATGTTTGCAAGCAAAAGGGGGATTCTGTTTTGGTCTTTTTATGCCCTGTAAAATGCCAAAAAAACAAGAAGTGTGTTCCTTGAAAGGAATTCCCCGTGTGCTGGCACAAGAGAAAGCATGAAGGGATTTCACTTTCTCAAGGTACCTTACAATTCCTGCTGGGAAGGGGTTAAAGCCAGGCAAACCTCAGAGTAATATTAGTTCTGTTGATGTCCACAACTGAAAGACTGAAGTGTCAGTCCTTGCTCACTGTGAGATATTTTGCCTCTGACATAGTACATTGTATGCTGTTGTGTGGCAAGACCATGAAAGTACAACACATTGGTTGGATACTTCTGAAAATGTTGACTTACATTTTTCTGTACAAATTTTGCAGAACCCATTTCTTGAATAGAATATGAGCACTTGCTAAAAACTAAAAAAAGCCCATCGGCAACATAGAGATTGGCTCATAGGAGCTGACATTAAGCATCATGCTTGGATCTCCAAAAGGAGCAGAATATTCCCCAAGGACAAATGGCAGTCTGCTTTCCTGATAAACATCGTAAAGAAAATATGTCACTCTCCTTCATAAAATTTTTATGGAACTAATTGCTGCTGTCTCCAATCCCTCTTTTCATTGAGGACCATGACATAACTCTCTGCCAAATTCCCACTAGGAGGAAAAGAATAAGGAATTGCATGGACTGAATGGAGCAATTGCTGAATGAAGTAAAGAAATAATATGATAGCAAATGGAAAAGGCTTGAATGCAAATGTGCAATGGGATTTGCTGCAGTGGAGGTGCCTTAGGAGCAGCTAAGCTAACACCCTGAAGTGCACATTGACTGGGAGCACGCCCCATGGCTCTGTGCCTAAACCTACCCTCTTACTAATTTAAAGCCACTCCTCTTTATCCTGTTTCCACATGCCCTGTTAAAAAAGTCCCTCTCCAGCTTACTTGTAGTCTATTAGGTATTAGAAGATCATAATAGTGTCCTTGGAGCCTTTTCTTCTCCAGACTGAACAACCACAATTCTCTCAGCCTGTGTTCATAGCAGAGGTGCCCCAGACCTCTGATTATCTTCGTAGTCTCCTCTGGACTCCAGCAGGTCTACATGCTTCTGCTGGGGTGCCCACAGCTGGACACAGCACTCCTGTGCACCTTAGGTGCATCCAGACTGTTGCTGGTAATGGTCCCTGATCAGTGCTAACTTCTAAAGTTCCAAAGGGAACATGGCAGCCATGTTGTACTGCTGCTCTGTCATGACTGATTTTGGTAACACAAACAGCTAACACTGTCCCTCTCAGCCTGACAAGGTCGAGGGACAGGCTTCATAAAGAGTCACAACATCATTAGAATCCGGAGGGGGAAAAAAAAAAAAAAAAAA
>VXBB01013008.1:520683-570310 GCA_013399915.1 Illadopsis cleaveri
AGGGCATGAAAGTAAAAGAAGTAAAATAAAAATAAGGTAAAGAAAAGAAAAAAAGCAGGAATCATAATATCTATGAGTGACAGGTCAAACATTCAGGGAGAATTTGTTAAAACTACATTGTTGTAGTGTACTCCTAATAAACGCTGTTCTTCCCAACAGTTCCCCCTTCCACTGTCTCAGCAGAGGTGACAATGCACAACAGAATCATCTTGTGCACAGGGGCTATTCCAGCAGCCTCCAGTCCCAGCAAGCAGCATCTCAGAGCTTCCCAAATCTCCCAAGGAGAGAGAAACCTTTTTTGTATGCTCTACACATAGGATTTAACAGTTCAGCTTCTCCAGATGGAAACAAAGCTGGGAGGAGAAGTTGAAAGTCTTTATTGACTTGCCAGTATGTGAAAATTTAACCCTTTTAATAGCATCTTAATTGCCTTGCAATGGTTGCTTCGATCAGAGAGCCGCTGTGCTCTCTGTTGTAGCTATAGCAATGAATTACATTAGTGTTTCTTTCATCTTCTTCTAATTTTTTCTTCAAGCTGAGCCTGCAAGTGGGTGGAAATACATTTATTACTGAGTGCAGAAAAAATAGCTATGAAGCTTGGGGTCTGATTCTGACTATGATGCTGAGTTACTGTCTAAAAACAGGCAAATGATTAAACCTCTGTGCACTGGATTTCCCCACCTGTAAAAAGAGAATAGGGCAGGGGGTAGGATAGATGTGGTGAATGAGGAGAATAACATATTTCTCCCTTGGGATGATGCTACAAAACCTGATGTCTGAGAATCGCTGTTCAAGAAATTTTTGGAGGAGAGAGAAATATCCTTTAGTGGTGCATATGCAGATATGCTGGCAGATCACAGGAGAGTTAGAACTATTTACAGCAGCTGAAAATCTCTCTTGCTAAATGTTGTTGTCATTTCATAATCAAGTGAATAGCAAAGAGCTGTCTGTAAATTTATGTGCAAACTCCCATCTGTGCCAGAAGAAGAGGAAAGTAATTTCAGAGATGCAAATAAAGCTGCCATGTAGCACCTGAACTGTATCAAATTAGTGGCCATTGATACAGGAGTGGAAGATTTTGGGGTTTTGCACTGAACATATAGAAGCTTTTAGTAAAATATATTCTTACGTTGTAAATGCAGTTATATCCCTTGCTTTGTCAGGAAGATTATGAAGACTGCTAACAGTGGTGTTTACAGCATTAGCTGAGGAAGCTAAGAGGTTTCTCTGTTAAATTCCTTTTTCTGCTAAGGGTTTAGCAAGATCACTTAGTCTTTCTGTACCCTATTTTTTGTGTTACAAATGATGGCAACAATATAACATCATAGATTTCAACAGGTTGTAATATATGGGATTGCACTAGGAATTGATTTTCTATTTTGTTACAGCTAATATATTTTCTTTGTCAAACATTTATTCCTCTAGCTGCGAGAATGTGTCATTAGGAGCAGAAATTTACTGCACAAGGCAGCTTAGCTTTTAGAAATACCTCAAATAATGAAGTATTTATGCTAAGTGGAAGAAAAAAAAGATACCCCAGTTTTGGTGGCCTTCATGCCCTGTAGACACCTCATTGCGTGTTGGGCAGTATATTACAGCTTGGTAAAGTCAGTATTTTAATTTCAGACAATTTTTGAGCAATGAATTTGAATGCTGTTGTGAAATGCTTGTCTCATGTTTTACGCTGATGTAGCTGCCTAAAAATGATTAAGAAGCACCCAAGCACAAAAATAAAACCTGTTAGGTTCTGTCCAAATTGCTGCTGGGATTAGTCTAGTGTAATGTTCACTTCTGAAATATGGAATAATATCAAGCAAGCCTCACATGTTCTTAAAGATTCGTGATAGCCAGTTTCTTCTAAATGTTTGCATCTCCTGCTTCACTTCTCAGGACTTTATTTTCTATAAACATGAGGCTTTCACCAAGACTTTCATGGCAACACTTGGCATTTGAATGACACTTTTCACTTTCAAGATATTGTACAGATATTAAACAGTTTTCCTTAAACTAAGGCAAGAACTGAGAACTGAGAAAAAAAATAACTTAAGTGTTAATGGAAGTTTGGTGCATATACTTTATGCCTTTGATAATCACACCAATTCCTGTTGCTGTTTTTCTAATAAGGGAACTAAGTTGACCAAATCATGATTTCACCACATCTGTTAAACTGGTTAGTAGCAAGTTCTGTTCCCTATTCCAGTATTTTATCCACATCTTGTAGTAGTCACTGGGTTTAGTGTATTTGTAACTTCAAAATGCATTCTCTCTCCTGTGTAACCCAGGGTCCTGTTTGTGAAATGTGCTGCCTAGAGCATTCTGAACAAGAGTTTTCTGATGCTAGTGTGATCACAACATTGATGACAGCTCTAAAGTGGAAATTAAATAATTCAAACTGATTTCCTTCATTATAAAATATTGACTACCCCAATCCAAAAGTAGACCAAGTCAGCTGACTTGGAAAAAAAGCCGTAATGACACAGAGAAAGTCTTGGTTTTGTCCTGTAGGATCCAAAAAAAAGCTTAACAGTGGATGCAAGCAGCTAACTGAGCATATAAAACAGCTGAAAGAACAGTGCTTTAGGATGCACTTGTGTAAGTTGTGAAGAAAAAAAAGAAGCTGTTAGTGTTCAAGACTGTTAGATAAATGTCATTAAATGTTGTAAGGTTATTGAGATTATTATTCTTTAATACTGCAGTAAAAGACAATAAAAATGATTTACAGCTCAGTGCAATGCAGAAGTGCCCAAGCAACCCATGAATAAGCAGCCTCAGCCAGATGAAAGCATATTGTCATATTAGCAAGTCCAGAAAGCTCACTAGCTCTACTGAGCAGCCTCTCCACTATCTGTACTATTGTGCTTGTGCTTTGGGCAGATGCCTCTAATTCATCATATAGAGAGAGAGAGAGAGAGGCACTGTGACATGTCTTCTTGGTTTAGACCCTCTGGATGTTTTGAATAATCCTGTTTCTATTAAACATCTGATTTTGGAAGAGTACTTGTCTGGTTCTGATCGTGCTGATCCTTCTCTAGCTCAAATGATGGTGCTTATCTTTTAGAGAGGGCTATGCAAAGGTGGATTTCTTGTTGGACTGCATTGCTAATGTCCTCTTCTCAACCCATAATATTCAGCAAAGGTGCTACTCTTTTTTAACCTTTCTTCTGATACTCTCCCTGGCATGGCAGGACCTATCTAAGGTGTCTAACATACCCCTTACTGTGTCATCCTGGTGAAGGAACTTGCACAGAGCAACTAGACTTTGCTGAGAACTGACCTTGACTCTGGTGAAAGTTTCAGTGCTTACAGATAATGTCCTGTAAGACTTGGATGTCATTGTCTAAAAACATGAAAGAGCAAAGAAAAAAATGCATCTTTTTCTTCTGTGTCTGTCTGCTCTGCCCTGTTCTTTTACCAAACAAGAGGTCTAGCTGCATTCATTTTGCATCACTTTAGTTAACACTCAACAGATGCAGATGTGTTATTTTTATATACATTTTCAAAACCATGCACAAACAGAACTGTGTGGTGTTCACCAGGTAGAAAATTAGAAATGACATGTCAGTCTCTTAAAGGGACTAGATTCTGCAACCCAAATTGCCCTCACAGCCTGAGGTGGTGGGGATGAGTGTGCCCAGATCTCTCTGTAGCCCAAAGTAGTCCACAGTGCCTGGAGTGAAGATCTCTGTGTACTTTTTAGCTGTGCTAACAGCCAACAGCCAACCAGCAAAAATATTTTTTACAGAGCCAGAAATGTTATCAAAGTTGTAAACTCAAATGTTGCTGTTACCAAGACCTGGGTCTTAATTTGAAATGTTTAGGAAAGATCACTGAAGTCAGCTCTCATGTCATTTTCGTTTGCTAATGGAGTAATCAACATCTGTAGAGCATCAGCCGCAAAATCTTTCATTCAATGAAAAGTGTGCTCAAAAAGTCTCTTGTCTGAGATCTATAATCTCATTTTAATTAGCAATGCACATGATTACTCCAATCAAAGCAAGTCAGTGGCAAACATTGCCATCTGCATTCATCGTTAACATCAGCCAGCATGATGACAGACTCATTTTAAGTCAATATGTGGGCTCTGAGGTGCAAATGTCTGTTCAAGGACAAAGAATATTGTCCTACTTTTTACTACTTAAGTTTTGAAGGACAGCCTTCATCTTAGAACTTGCCAAATATGGAGCACTTCCTGTTTGGCATCAGGGAATGTTTTGCATCACAGATGTGAGAGTCTTCCTTATTTTCTGTAACAGAAGATATTGTCCCTTGTTTTGAGTGACTTAATTATGCCTGGAATCAGGATTGCATGATGTCTGCCCAGTATCCAGCGTGCCAACTGTGTGGTTAGGGGTTTTGAGCTGTTGAACAGCTTCCATGGCAAGGTCACAATTAATCGGTGAATTTTTAGGAGGACTGTTGTGGTAAAACTCTGACCGCTGCCTGCTGCCAAGAGCAATGCCCACAGGATGATGTGTTGTGTGCCTGTTTGTATATGCACTGCCATCCTCCAGGGATCTGGTGTCATCAATTGGTTAGGAGGAGGTGTTTAATGACACTTAACTGCTTCTGGATTTATGAGCTTCTTCACCAGATGTCCCCACAGAAAGCTGTACTTGAGAAGCAGTAAATGACCTGGTACCAGTAAGAGTCCTTTATGAATATAAATATTTAATAAGATATAGTCAGGTTTTTAAAATAACTTTTCCACTGCTAAGCCATTAAATTTTTCCAAAGGGTACTTGCATTCCAAGAACATTTACCAAAAAAGGCACAAGTATAAGTAAGCTTATGGATTATGTAAAATTCAGCAGTTTTCATCCTCAGAGAAGAGAATTATCTGGGCATTTCTGAAGATGTTAGAACAAGACTTTAAACTCTTTAAAAGAAGACATATTTCAAAAAGTTTTTTTTCCTTCTCCTGAACCAGACTTGCCATGCACAGTTGGTGCTTATGAGAGCTTTAAATTATTTTGGTTGCATAGTCACAATTCTGATAACTTCTTTTAAAGTTATCCTCATTATGAGAAGTAGCTATGAGTGTTTTATATCTACCCATAAACCTGCTACAATCATTCTTTGCAATTACACTAGAATGCATAGCAATTAATTACATCAAATACTTCTCACGAAAGTATTTACCAGTGAAAATATTGCCATGGCTTTCTTTCTGACAATGAAAGAGTAGGAATTGTTAGGCACTTCTTGAGATTTTACTGATGTAACATTTCTGCAGCCAGTATAATGATCACATTATTTTCCCTATAGGAAATAAACATCAGTTCCTGACAGGCATGATCTTTAAACAATATTTTACATGGGGAAAATATTCCCAAGTATTTTTTCCTGTAAGAAACCAAGATTTGGATTTTTAGCTAGGTAACTCCAATGAGTGATCTGCACTTGCTGGGATTCATGTGCAGGCTCTAACTCTCAGAAAGGGGGGTACATCTACCCTGGTGTAGGTGCCAGGAATAGGACTGGAAGGCACAGACTGAAAATTGGTATCAGACTTTACCTTTCACTTTCTCTTACAGGGAAAAAAAAAAAAAAAGAGTCTTCTGTAAAGACTAAGTTCACAGTGGAAAGAGTTTTCCTCTGAGTAGGACCTTTCCCTTTGGAAAAGAGGAAGGGTTACCTGCGACATAAAGTATGATTAATTGTTCAGAAGTAAACGTACCCAGACTGATCTAATTACCTGCCTTCATATCTTGGTTTCCTTTCACAGAGCCATGTTTGACTACGACAAGAGCAAAGACAGTGGCCTCCCAAGCCAAGGACTCAGTTTCAAGTATGGAGACATCCTTCATGTCATCAACGCCTCAGATGATGAGTGGTGGCAGGCGAGGAGGGTCACTCTGGAGGGGGACAGTGAGGAGATGGGAGTTATACCCAGCAAGAGAAGGTGAGTGCTACCTCCTCCTTCTTACCTCCTTGGCTATTATCTTAAAATATTTTGTTTTTTTCTGAAGATGGGGTGCATCAATCTACTGAAAAACTGAGGGTAGTAAAGAAAAATCCCACAGGTATTTCAAGAGTTGGAAGACACAATTTTTTGCTGTGAGATTTAAAGCATTCAGGCTGTTTCTAACTGTATTGAAAAGAAACTCAGAAGGTGACTCAATTACTAGTAACTTCATAAAGAAAGGGGAAAAGGAGAGATCGCTGTCTACTAAAGAGCTTCAGCAAAAAAAAAAGGAATAATCAGAACCCAAGTCTGGGAATTTGCTCTGAATTTGAAGTCGAGCACATGTTTTAATGTCAGGGAGATTAGCCATTGCATCAAACTGCTGAAGGATGTAATGAATGTCTTGACATTTTCAAATCAAGACTGTATGTCTTTTTTTTTGAGAGGGTAATAGAATTAAGCTTCTCAGCCTGTGTGATGTAAAATATAGTGCTAAATTATATAATGCTCATATTTGGCTTCAAAATCTGTTAGTTTAATCTCTGCCTGCCTGGAAACTGATGGATAATCAATATCAGTAATTTTTTCATATAATGTTAATGAAGAGACTTTCATCTGCTCTCCAAGCTAAATCTGAATCTTTGTGTCTCTGTGATGGATTCGTTGTGGCTGTCAGAGAGAGAAAAGATATTAGAATCTCCTTCATTGTTGGTATTTTTTATTCTGCCTAGATGCTTTTGTAAAATTGGCCACAAGTCTCTGATAGTATCAGAACTAGCACACAAACCAGTATAGCTCCCTGGTTCTCTTGCTAGTTCCTGTAGAAAGGTCAAGAACTGAAAGGGTAGGAGGAAAATGAAACCTGTCAAAACATATTACATTTCTCTTTTGCAGCAATGCCGTCACACTGACTATAAACTTTCTATTCCTAGCTACTTCAGCTTTAGCACTAGTGCAAAAATTATCATGACAGTTTTTTATAGTGGGGAATGGGATGCTTGATGCTCCCTTGAGCATCTGCTGCTGTTTCAAGAGAATTGGCCAAGATACTAATAGATCTTATGGTACTCATTGTTCTAAATCATGTAAAAATAAACTAAAAGGCCATCAAATACCTTGTTGACATGAGCTCTGAAAGGGGCTTAATTTCTCTAATGATCATGTTTGAATAGCATCCACACCTGGTTTTTCGGCAAAGAGCAATTTTGGAGTTGTGTAATAGATAGAAATGAAAGGTTACATTATAAGGTTGTAAGTTTCAAGATGGAAAATGTGCCCATTAACCAGACTTAATCTCTAGAAATTGAAAAAGGAATACTTGGCTGCTATTCATTGCTACAGTAAATACTGCTGTAATTACATGATTGGGCCATACATGGGAAGAGAGAGGAGTTTATTTAATGCTAAGGAAAGTATGTGCACAAGGGTCACTCTTGTGTGGTGTCTACTATGAAAAGGTGCAAAAAGCTGGCATACATAATAAGACAACTACAGAGGCAAAAAGGACAAAGCAAAGCAGCTAATTAAGATGTGGAATTGTATAACCTGTAAAATGGAAAGGTGGTGTGTGCCTAAAGCTTATTGGGTTACTCACACAGTGGTGTTTTCAAGGACAAAAGATAGAGGTTCTCTAGTCAAGGTCAGACATGTAATAAAGCCCAGGAATAAGATGTGGCTTAGGAAACACTGGGAGAAAACAGAAATAAAAAATTTTTTTAAAAAGAGACTATATGAAAATAGGTTGGTTAGAACCTAAAAATAAGGGTCTTGAATTTTCAAAGATGCAGGTATAGTTATCATGCTCTCCACTTGTCATCTTTATTCTTCACTAGTGAAGCTGAGGGACCTGGAAAAATCAATGGCATCTGATTTTGTGTCTGCATTAGTATAATGATACACCTGAGCTGGCATGAGAGGAGGTTGCTGTTATTTTATAAAAGGTTTCAGTTGTACAATATTGTTTTTTCCACTGCACTGAAAAGTGAGTATTGTTTCCTTTCTGTGGGTTCTGGATGGTTCCTCATCTGCTGAGACTGATTGCTCTTGCCAGCATCTTCTGCAGTCAGTTACACCACCCAAGGGGAGGATGAGCAATCAGCGCACACAGGGCTGAGTTACAGAGAATAAAGCTAATCATACTTGCTAGATTGTGCTAATTCAGAGTTAAATTTCCTCTGCAGGTGTGGGTTATTGACTGTAAGGGGATTAATCTAAAAAAGAGTACTCCTGGAATTCATTTGACCAGATAGAAGCAGTTACAGCATGGAAATCCTCATTTAAGGTGTTGACTCCCAGATGCCATGTCTCTTGTAGTTTATATGGGATTATTTCTATAGGCATTGCTTTATACCTAATGGAGCATATGTTGTATCTAGCAGTAAAATATTGTGATAGAAAGAAAGGAAGGAAGATAAGAACATCTGTAGCTGTTTGTTGGGCCTGTCCTGCAAGCTAAATTTGCCATGATGTTGTAAATTGAAGAATTTTATATCTGTCTTATATTTTTCAATCCCCAATTCATTTCTGTTCTTTTTTTTTTAGTCTTTGAGGGCTTCAGGGGGTTATGCTTGGAAGGGTTTTCTTTTGTGTTTGGATTCCTTTTTCTGCTTGTGGAAAGCTATCCTGTGGTGCTATAAGTTTATCTTTTGCATATTGGGTTATATAGGCTATACAGAGGCTATACAGATCCAGGAATTATTAGTGCCAGGTTGAGTCTTTTAGCTGTCTGCTTTACTTCCCTCTTACTTCTACTTCCCTTAACTTCTGTCCAGCAACACCTAAGGTACAATTCCTGCATTTCCCATAAGTGAAATCATTATGGAATAGCTCTGAAAACCAGTGAACACTTCAATTTTATATATATATATGTGTATATATATATATATATACACACACATATATATATGTATGTACATATGTACATACATGTATATATATATATGTATGTATATAAACAGACAAAGTCCTAACAACTACATTATATTTCTTCTTTGACACACTGTGTAATGGCAATTGCTGTAATTGCTTTCCATGTGTTTGGGGTGGTTTTTTTTTTACAGGAGAGCCCATGATACAATGACATTTTAGCATGAGCTGATTAGAGAAATTGGGAATGATTAATCAAAACTCTTTACTCTTTTCCTCCTCTATGACTTATGTGCTATACCAGAAAAAAAAATCATAATTTAGAATTACAGGGGAGCTGCCACTCATTAGTCTCTCCAAGTTTTTGGATATATTATCAGACTTTGCCTCATAGTGATTTAATAGAGTTTGAAAGCTTTTTTTTTATTAGATTTCAGTGCTTCTGCCAACATGTGGATTTGTTACTTTGTTTATAATTAAATTGCCAAGTCAGGCTTTAAGAGAGAGTTTTGGAGGGCAGCACTGCAGCTAGAGGGGTGTTACTGAAAGAAGCAGCACAAAGAAGTGAGGGTGGCCCCAAGTTTCTCCACTGATCCATGCAAGGACCAAATCTCATGGAGCAGTAAGCTAATGACCTCTGTGGAGATTAAAGAAAATTAGATTTTAAATATCCTGCAGTTCTTAAATACAATTGCAACCATTTCTTCACCTGAAAGCAACATTTTGTCCATTTGTCAGTGTGTATTTATTGCCTGACTATAACTGTTGTTCTCAAGCACAGGACTGCTTAGCTAGTTGGGTAGAAACCAAATGTAATGGTATACGTTTGGTGTGGTATTATATCATGTTGGTGCTGGGAAGCACAGGACTTCAGCATGAGAGGCTGCAAACCACTTCAGTTGTGGTTTAACCATCACCAAATAGTTATTGTATAGTATTAATTATTCAGTGTTTCAGGGCAAATTTCTCTTGGTTCACATCTGCCCAAAAGATTTATCCAAGCTGTGTTTAAGGTGACAGCACAATTATATCAGGCAGGGTCTCCAAGGTGAGGGGACATTACCCCCAGCCCTGTACCAATGTCTCAGGCAGCCTGCAGTATTGCCTGGGCATTATGGTTACGTGTGTGAAGTGCTCCCGTATCATCAAAAATTGCTCTTTATGCTAGAATGACCAACAGAATTAGATTTACACTGGATTTTTTTTTACATTTGGACAGTTAGATAGATTTAGATTTGAGCTTCCACATAATCTGTGCTTTTGATCATGAGCATTTTTATTTGCCTCATTGCCCTTCTTATTATCCATATTAAAAAAAAAAAAAAAATCAGCTTCCTATAAAAGGGCAGCAGCAACCTGAGCAGCTCATGTCCAAGAGTCCCTCCCTATGGAAACACTTGCACTGGTTAAAGGCAATAAACAAAATACAGAAACCAATATGCATATGTAAGAGTATACTTCATTCCTAGACAGATGCTCTAATTCAATAGTAAATAGAATTTCATTTGCTGTGATTGATTGATTTTACACCTCCAGTTCTTTTCACTTTTTCCTTGCTGAGTCTCTGCACAGGGACAGGCTCCTACATCGCAAGCCCACCACAACACCAACCTCCCACCTCACAAATGTCAAGCCTCAGTATTTTCTGTGGTGTGTGTATATCTGCTTGACTTGAATCTGTGGGTCTGGAATGCAGCCTGAGATTTCACACAGATTGCCCCAGAATGGCTGAGCATAAATTCTCACCACTTTTACTACTGCTCCCTCTGCACAGCCAGCGAGGATTTGGCCTTAAAACACTGAAATAATTACTTTAATCTTTTTGTTGTCCTTCAGATGTGCAGTCACAAAACTGCCGTCAGACTGGACATTATTCTAAGATACCCATTTTCAGGTAGTTTAAGTACATCTGACTGCTAAATGTTATGCAACTTGTATCTCTGTTGTTACCAGCTGTGATTACACCAGCCTGATACTTGTGTTCTCAAATAGACTACATTGTCCCCACAAGTACATGTAGCCATGCTCTCCTTTCAGAGCAAAGTGGGGGGAAAAGTACATAAAACCAATGTTTCACGAACATTTAAGGACATGGAACAAGAGGTTTTCCCAGCACAGAAGTCCCTGTGGGTGAAAAGCCAACTTAAATTTGTTGTTCTGCTCAGCTTGGCAGAAGGGCATGTTTATCCACTCAAATGATTTTTATTTTAAATGGTTTCCTAAAAATCATCTACCTTTCTAAATGTTAAGTAAAATTAATGTTTTAATCCTTAGATGATAAAACTTTTTAGCATGGCATAATCAGGTAATCTTTGTCTAAAATAATTTGTCTTTCTATACTCACTAATCTAATTGGAAAAAAATTAATATGGAATGAAATTTGTATGTATGTGTAGGTATAAACTTCTTCCTGTGCACTTGAAATGATGCAAAACTTCCGTGCTGAAGGAAAACAGCTGTGAGCTTTTAAACAGAATAAGGTTGTGCTACAATTTTATGAGAAGTCACTTCCTAATGTCATTAGGTCTACTCTTCATAAATATTGACCAGGTGCTGAGCTGCTTTCCATAATCAAGCCACTGCAGATGGAGAGCTGAACCAGAGCACGTTCTCCTCTACTGAAAAATGCATGTTTGGTGCAAAAATGCCACTTCAGGAACGCTCCGAAATAATTTTGAGAATGGGAATCTCTTGGTAAGCTCAGATCTCACGTCTCACAGAGGATATAAGCAATAAAATGCTATGAACTGAGACCACATATTTGAACTATAAATAGTGCCTACATATTTTCACTTACCTTTCACTTGATAGGCAGATAAGACAGATATAGTGCAGGTGACCTGGAAATGGTGAAGCAAGACAAGAGACATAGCAAGGTCTTCCAAGTATCCATTTTACATTGCTTTCTTGTGTTTGCTAGCTCTCCTCACCACAGTACTCGTGCTGAATTTGGAAATAATTCTCTTCCTGCAGAACACCTCAGTGCCAAATCTGTGCAAATTAGGCTACTGTTACCATTTTATTTCATTCTAGAAACGAGTTTGCAATTTGCATCTGTGTTCTACATCAGCGATGAACGCTGTTATTGAAGATTAAAGCATTTCTCACTTGATATTCTGCCTCACCACTGTGAAGACTGATTAGTGCTTTTAGGAAGGCACTGACAAAACTCCCGGTGGTCCAGCAGTGTGTGATCACGGTTCATGTCTTGTTGAGTTATACTTGATTTTTTTTCTTGTTTGCAGCACTTATGAAGAACTGAGTGTCTCATTTTGAAAAATCCCACAGGCCCTTTTTCAACAGCTATGTGTGCCCAAAAGACATTGCAGTGCAGTGAGTGTTGCATCCCATTAATAAGTTCCTTAGAAGAGTAGGAAGAGAACAATATCCTAAAGAACTGAAATATTGAACTTACTAGTGAGGGAATACTGAAAATTGAAGTATATTTTCAATGTACTGCTCCACGTCTCTAGCTTTACATGGGAAGAAGGGAAGAATCCAAACCATTTCTGAAATAAAAAAGGCCGAGAGGTATCTACCACAAGGAATGTTTTCAAGAGAAAGTGAGTATACAGAGTATACTCCAACTGTCCCAGATCTCAGATGATCTTAGATAATTTTCCTGTGCACAGCAGTGTTTCTGCACACAATTATACTTGGAGAGTGGGTGGGAAGATGGAGGTGAAATCCCCTAAGTTGCGCTAGGGTGATACTGTCTCCACATAGGACTCACAACTTTTCAGCTTCAGTCATGTTTGAATGCTGGATGTGGGTTTCTTCAAACATTTCTTGAAACTTCTTTGAGTTTCAGTGACCTCCCAGGCACTTTGGAAAATGGGACTGAGCCATGAAATTGTTTTGGAAGTTGTTTTGTTCATGTTCATGTTTTTGCACAACTCCCCATAATCCTGCTTTGTCCAGCAGGGGTGATAGAAAACTGGTTACTGTGTTAAGTGCAACATTTCTTTCTTTAAAAGCAATATCTTCTGCTGATGGATCAAAATGTTCAAATGATGGTCAACTGAACCAGTATAAGGAATTTACACTCATATGCTGTTTAGACATTCACAGTGTCAGCTGCTGCAAATAACCCTTTGGACCTAAACTCCTTTCTTCTTGGGGAGAAAAAGTCATGTTTATTTTTCCTTGAATATAAAAATTACAAACCTGAGAAAAGTGGTAGTGTTAGTGTTCTTTTAAGAAGTGCCTTTTCTAAGAGCTGGATCAACAAATCTAAAAGAACATAGATTCAAAACTTAGTGTCTTCACCAGTTTAGTTCCTTTTTTAGCTCTGTCTATGGCAAAAAAAAATGTCCCAGTAACTCAGATGAGGAATTCTAACACCTTAGTTCATGGAAGTCCTGCATCCTGACCATTTCACCAAAGACTAAATCTTTGGAGAACCAAAGCTAAATTTCAGGAGTTCTCCAGAGCATGTAAAACTAAAGCTTTTCTGAAATTTAGGTTCATTCCATCAGGAAAATGAGAGGTATATTCCTAAAACCAGAGCAACCCACTGCCACAATATGAATTCCAGACCAAAGACAAAAAGGCAATAGAGCACCTAAGCTGAAGAACTTTAAGATTATATTACAAATTGGGCAAACCCATTTATTTTGTCCTTGCCTTTTTCTTACAGCTGACCCATTTTACTGACAGTTCAGGCAGCAACAGAAATGTAGTCAGTCTAAGACACAGTACATTTCAGCTTGTAATTTTACATTTCAGCTAAATTATAAGTAACTGAGAACAGTTTTATTGTGGAAGGTGTCATGCAAATTGCAATGGGAGGCAACATTGTGTGCTACCCTTAATACAAGTGCCAGATGATGAAATGTTTGGAACATTCAGTAGGCATGCTGAGCATATATGAACATTGTTGTTATGTTTCTCTGAAGGACTAATGGCACTTCATGGATTTACTTAAATACTTCTCAAAGCAAGGCAGAATGTTTCTGCAGCTCCTCATCTGTCTGCTATGCCTCTAGAAAGCAGTGATGCCCACATGGCTGCTAATGCACTTATGACAAACTCCGTAAAGAGGATTCACTCTTCAGGGTTAATTTCCAAATTTCTTTATGCAGTGAATAAGAAATTAAGTTAAAAGCAGATGTTTTAGGAAGTTAGGCAGGGCTGAAATGAGTTTAAATGTTAACACAGATTAATAAGTAGAATATTGTGTTCATTTGTGCTAATTATTTCCTCAGAAAGCATCCATCCTATTTAGGCAATTACACAGCCTCAATCCTATTTAGGCAATTACACAGCCTCAAGTCTTCATTTCTTACCGGTACTACCGAGGGACTTCATCTGCTAGTTCAAGTTTGAGACTGTTCATGTGTTTTTAATAACATAGATTTAGTTTGAAAGATGCACTTGAGCTGTTTCCATGTGAATATTCCACACTTACAGAGAAATTCATTTAATCTAAATTTAAATTGTAGCTATAGTAACCAACATTCACTGTGTTTCAGGAGGGCATATATAAGCCTACTCAGACAGAAGGAAACATGTTGCATTAAATATCATTCTATCAAAACACTGGAGTTTGTATTTTGGAAAATAATTAGCAGAAAGCATGAATTCCTACTAACCAGGCTTGGAAAGCACGAGATTTGCAGGAATGTATTCCAATGTGTCTTGTAAGCTAGCTTTGGGGTATTCAATGGCGATTTCCTAGAGCAATTCCCAGTCTTAGACAAATAAGGTTAGTGTTTCAGTTTCAGGTAGATGATCAGATTTTTTTTACTTGAGCCAGTCAGCGACAGATTTTGTAGATGCTTTTGCAGAGGTAGGAAACATCACTTACACAGTAATGTCTGTATTAATCAAGGTGAGTAAGGACATGTCCTTGTTTTATTCCTCTGACCATACAAGTCTAAATGTTGCCTGATTTTTGAACAGCTTAAATCAGAGACAGTAAATCTGTCCCTAGCATGCCTTTCCCAGACTCCCATGTCTGCTGAGAGGCAGTGCTGTTCTGCTGGTGTCGGGCAGCCAAGACTCCTCAAACCCAGTCCCGCATTTCCCAGAAAACTGCTGACTGCCTGAGGAAGTGACCTCTCCCTTTCAATGTATGACATTTGCTTTAAATGTTTACTTTAGGTATAGTCTCCTGGTCTTGGGAGAGCAGGTATCAAATGTTTCATACAAAATGCTGCAATAATCAATGTATGTTTCTTTGTGTTTCCTTTTCCCCAGAGTTGAAAGAAAGGAGCGTGCACGTTTGAAGACGGTGAAGTTCAACGCGAAGCCCGGTGTAATTGATGCAAAAGGGGTATGTAAAGAGTGAAACCTTTTGAAATTGCACTTTACAGTTATTTTATCCAGAGTAGAAAAAATTTTAGCAACATAAGGAATATTTAGGTTGTTGCAACCGAGACCTGCAGTATAGTGAAATGTAGATCAGAGATTAGTATGATATAATCTTTGAAATAATTCAATATTCTTTTTATAATAATACTGAATGACAGCACCTGCTAAGGGGGAGATAGTAAGAAAACAAAGAGCATTCTGTGATAGCTGTGATTTTAGTTAAATAATGGATAAAGGAAAGACTTTAAAAATGAATGCAGATGGATAGCAGCTTAATGAAATAGGACCAGAAGCATAAGTTCCCTGGCTTCAAAAGCTGTTAAATCACAAACCAAAGGTTGTGAGTTAAGGAGTCCTGGATAGAAAAAATTAGGTTTTGGGTGTTATGCTTTGACAGTTGTGACAGACATTGAACACAGGTGTGTTTCACACCAGACACAATGGCCAAACAACACAAAACATGCAAGGTCCATTCCACCAGTGCTGTCTGGACAGGACAGCATTCCTGCTGTTGTCACTTCACAGTGTTGCTTTATTGTGCCCAAGTCAGCAGTTCTTGTTAGCCTGATGGCCACTGTCCTGTCTGGTGCCATCTGGCTGACAAGTATTACAGCATGAGAAATGCCCCTGGCTGTTAAGGTATATTTTTCTGCTGAAGTGTAGTTTGCAGTTGTAGCAGTCGTGAATACTTGACATTTGCAGGGATTTATTTTTGACACCCGTCCAGTTGGCATGTTTGGAATTTACAACTGAGGGCTTCTGTGAGCAAACTAGGAGACAGAGATTCAGCAGCCATGAGGGAAAAGTCCTGCTTGGCTGCAGGAGGCAGAGCAGGGCCAAAACTGTGTGATGAGCAGACATGGCCATAGGTAGGTGCTAGCAAGGGAAATAATTAAGTGTTTCAGCAGGTCCCTTCCATACCTGCTGTTCCTGTCGTTTTCTGCCTAGTTTGAAATTCTCATTCCTAATCTCTTCTTCCTTCAGTTTCCCTCCATAGTAGTAATACTAATAATTCCCCTATTCTGTCCTTTCAGACAGATGAGCAGGGTAGAGAAATTCCTCTTCCTGTGGACACACAGTTCCTAGCACAGGGGTTCCCAAGTCTCTGCATGCCAGCAAAATAGTACTTCAATTGCAAATACTTCCCTGTTACTGCTCTACAGAACAATTCCTGAATTCAATGCAAATGCAGAATTATTGTACTGATTGAAACAAGTTTTCCAGACTTACAAGGCACATGGAACTGTACATTATTTGCACTTGCAGATAACTTATATAAAAATATATATAATAAAATGCACTAAGAAAAGACTGATACATCTCACAGCATTTCTTCAGAAGACAGAATTCCATTTTTTAGTTTGAAATGACCCCTCTCTGCAACCCTGCACATTAATGTTGCCATTTATTTTGAGAAATAATAAGTTTTATATTGCCAATGAAATCACTTCTTAAATGTGTATTTCCCATAAATAATCAAAGCCACAGGGGAATAATTCATTCATAAAACTAATGGTCCCTTTTCAAGTGATTCTGTCAAGAATTTAATTACCTCTTGATTCCCCAAATTGTTTTTCTGTTTTTGTCATCAGTGTAACATTAATCTTCCAGCCACTCAACATCAGTGTTTGATTCAGTGTTTAGGAAATTGTGTAATTACAGAGCACGACCACTGTAGCCTTTTGGGACCAAACCTTGCACATGAAATGAGGTATTTGAGTACACACATATGTATGTGGATTTTAGGTGTCACTATTTCCATTTGGTCTTTCAGTGTATAACAACAAGTGGTGTAAAATGTCTGAGAATCCACACTTTACTTTTTTTTTACTTTTTTTTCAACTTTAGAAGAAATTTAGCCCAGGTCAACAGGGCTGCTGTAGGCCCAGGAAAACTCTTTTGTTTCAAAATCAAGCTAAAATTCAGATAGGAATGAGCTTATGTGGGTCTGTGGCATCTTTGGCTCATACATTCATGACTGTGTGGGCAAGTGTAAAGGTCTTAGTTTACTCTAAAAATGAAACTGAGAGGAATCTTTTCATGGAATATTTCTAAATTTGGCCAGGAGATGTGCGTGGAAGCATTTAAAAATAATTTTTAAAAAAAACTCAAAACAACAACAACCACTCCAAAAGCTGAATACAGAGAATCTTTGGGGATTTTGAACAGGCAATGGTGTACCTTACTGCAATTTTACCTGAATCATCTCACTAGCCCTGACTCATTTCTTCCCTGTATAAGCAATGTTCAAAAGCTAATAACCCACAGCAAAGGTTTCCTGAGATAATACCAACATTTCTTTGAGATAACTAGGCTTAAAGGAGAAACTTTAAAGTAGAAACTGTCTAGTTATTCTATGGGTTTATAAGGTTTTATGCATATTCATCTGTTTATACCTCATTTTTAATCCCATATCTGGAGATAAGATGCAAAGAAAGTGTTACGGATAGGGTGAAAATTGCAGTTGATCAGCTCCTTGTGTCTCACTGAAAAGGTGTTTAAGAATATTCAGCAATATAGTTGATAAACATGTTTGTAGGAAGAGCTAAAGGATAATCTTTCCAAAGGCCCAAAGTTCCTCTTTTTCAGGCCAAACTTGTATGTTACTTCATCTGTAAAATTAGTTCAGCACTTCTTAAAAATGTGATTTAGAATATTTATATGACTTTAGATTTGTTTCATTGGACTGCTCCAATCCATGCCTTGTGAAATTAAAGTCTACAAAATCAGGATGGAAACAGAAACAGGAAATGTGAATCAAAATTAGGGAGCTCTAGGGAAACCTGCTGGTATCAAGTTTAAATAAGGCCACGGATAGTGCCTTTCCATGCAATGCATAATTAAATTCCCATTCTCATTATTACAGGATATTGCATAAAAATAAGTAAGTTGAAAAGGAATTAGGTAGGTTAGCAAGTAGCAAAACTAATGAGAATTTTAAAATGTTTGCTATGTAACTCAGAACATATTAATTGTTGATTTCAATAAGAGATGTTATAAAAGGGAAAAGATCATATTACTTCTACTTTTCCTTTTAAACGTCTGTCATTGGACAAATGTTTAAAAACATTGTGCCAAAAAGCTACTTGGCTAACTGGATTTCTGGCTTAACCCAATAGGGCTACTTTTCTTTCATGTTCTGTTTATTCTGTCCCAAAGAAATTTATTTGTTCAGGCTCAGAGACATCACCAGGATCCAGGTCCCATTAACACTTTTAAAGATATCAGACCAGTTAGAGATGGTGACATCTATGTAGTAAGGAAAAGAATACAAATACAGGTGTAAACAGTCTCATTTCACCAAGCAAAGATTGTGCTTCTGTTGTGTTTACCAAGTTCAGCCTCTGTCTTCATTCTTACAATTGTTGTAGTGAGCATTTTTTCTAATTTTTTATAATTGTTACTGAAGGTGACTGGTGCATCAAATCCACCACTACACTCCTTTGGTTCCTTACAGCCACTCTCTGCTGCAGCAAAGGACAGGGTTTCCAGGACACTGGAAACATAAAAAAAAAAAACAAAAAACAAAAACCACAGTTGATTTCCTAAGCATTTGCTTTCTCAGTCTTTGGGGCTCACTGGTCTATGGATAATCAGTGGAAAATGGAGCAGCCCAAATGTTTATGTGTGATATTTTTGCTGGAGGAAGCCAAAGAAGCTGTAAGCACAAACTTCATTAAAAAGTGTGTTTTATGCTATATTGAACTCAAGATCATATCCCAAGTATGTTCTGATGCTCACCTTTGCACTAAAATGAGCAGAGTATGTGAGTAGCTGTGAACAGGGTTATGTATCTACCACAACAGCATACTGAATTCTTGGTAACTCTCCTTACCACAGGCTTCAGACTGAACAAAAATAGCCTTTCCTTTTCTAATCCTAAACCCCACAATTGTTGAGGGCTTTTCAGATTTTTGAGTGAATCAGAGTGTCAAGTGACAGAAATATTGCAGAGGGGAAAGAGATTAGCCAGTAATCTACTTTTTTCTCAACTGTTATAATTACAACAAGTCTTTCAGGAGACAAAAATAGCACCTCTTGCCTTACTCCCTGTCAGATCACATATACTTCCTTGAGTGTCTCTTGAAAATATTCTGCAGTTGAAATTATAGCTCTTGGAAAGACTTTCAGCAACACCTCAGTTTTACTAATATTTATGGGTGTTGCCTGCTTCCAGAGATGTGTTGAAACATCAGAAACATGTCTATAAAGCTTAGTTTTATACAGAGAACTGGTTTTTGTACCACATACTTTTTCATTTCACAACTTTTCTGGCCAGTGACTCTGGAATATTGTCTTATGTACAAATACTTTATTTAATTTCCCAATGAAATGAAAGTGATGTCTCCCACAAACTCCATTTTTAATGTGTATGTCAGGGTGTGGGGAGATATTCAGCCATGGGAATCATTCCCAGATGTGTGCCTGCCCTAGTGAGGCTGCTCAGCAGGGTACTGAACAGGGATGAGGTGCCTGCCAAGAAAAGGGACTGCCTTATCTCTCCAAAACCCCTTCCATCTCTGCTGCTCATCGCTGTGATGCACACCACACTGCTTCATCACTACTCATTAGGGTTTTTTTCTATTCACTTAGCTTGTCATCCACAGTTCTTTTCAGATTCCAGTCACACTCAGCCAGCCTCTTCAGTTGCCTCCAAATGAATTTATTATGACAGTCAGAAGTTTTATAGCATTTAATAATATTTCTTATGTGCAGATTCTGTTTGCAGATCCCACAGATGCCTGAAATGTAAGGTCATCTTCTTGCTTTATTGTCATTTAAACAACATTGCACAGAGGCATGAATGGAAAAATCAAAACCTGACTGAGATAGCAAATTTGGTATTATGTGGTAAACAAAACCCTCTGCATATTTAATGCAGCTTTCCTCCAAGTGTCAAAATCCAGTGACCAACAGAACTTGATACAGAGGACACCTTTTGACAGTTTATTAAGTATTTTAAGGGGGGAAAGGGGGAAAGCCAAACAAATAAACCCACGTATTTCCAAACCATTTATGCTCTAGAAAATCATTAGATTTTCAGCCCTAGTCATCAAAACAGAGCAAAACTGAAACCTCAGGTGGTCGCCTCTGCCCTGACGGTTTAGTCTGTAACTTCTTCCTATATCCCATATTTGTCTAATCTCTGCTTAAAGACCTACCATAACAGATATTTTATATCCTTCCCAAACAGCCCACTTCAGTGTTTCACTCTCCTCATTCTTAGAAATGGCTGAACTGCTGCAGCTTAACTCTGTTTTTATTTCTTCTTATATGTGTCTCTATGGAAATTGGACTATTTGTCTTTGTTACTAGGCAGAAGCTGCAGTCACCCTGCCCTGTTCTCAGATACAGAATCTGTGCTAGTGGCTTACTAGGGCAGGTCTGGGGGTATCAAAGTAGAGAAAAAGGCAATCATGTCAATTTAATCCCTGACTGAAAAAAAAGCTGTGTATTATGCTGTCTATACCCTCTCTCTGCCAAATGAAGATTTTTTCCGATCAATTCTTTACTAGGCTTCAGTTTTCTAAGTATAAAGATTCACCACCTTTAAGGAGAAGCAGTTCTGTAGTGCATAATCTGAAAGTTTTCCACATATGCAGTGGATTTTGACCAACTTTTCTTTGCACTTCTTTTGTAAAGATATTTGACACAATGAACAGATTTCCTGAAGTGATTGGTACTGGGTCAAACATCATAAAAGTAGGGGAAAATCCACAATCTGAGCACATTCAAAAAGCTGCTGATTTGGAAAGCTCATTAACACTCAGTCTGTAGTTTACAGGGTTATCATTCCCAAGAGGCAAAGGGAATTCCTCATTGCAGGCTACAGCTTCCTCGGAAGGGGAAGCAGAGGGGCAGGCACTGATCTCTTCTCCCTGGTGACCAGTGACAGGACTCAAGGGAATGGCCTGAAGTTCGGTCAGTGAAGGTTTAGGTTGGATTTTGGGGAAAGCTTCTTCACCCAGAGGATGCTTGGGCACTGAACAGGCTCCCCAGGGCAGTGGTCACAGCACCAAGTCTGATGGAGTTCAAGATGTGTTTGGACAATGCTCTCAGGCACATGGTGTGTCTCTTGGGGTGTCCTGTGCAGGGCGAGGAGTTGGACTCAATGATCCTTGTTGGTCCCTTCCAACTCAAGATATTTTATGATTCTATGGTTTTCTCTCTGTTGGATTTAAATTCTGTCAAAGGCTTTAAAACCTCCAAAAAGGGGTAACATTGGGTATCATGGAAGAATCAGATCTCAGCATTGTTCTTGTTTGTGGAACAACTTGTTTCTGGGAGGAGATTACTTCTTCCCACATGTGAGTGTGCTGGTTTTAACACCAGTAGAGAATTAAACTGCAAATAAGCCACTCCCACTGGATGACTGCCAGTAAAGGGTACTCAGCTTTTCCTGCTGAATCCACACACCCCAGGGATGATGTGTGTGGTATAGAACAACTTGGTCACACACTCACAGCGCTAAAGTCCAACCCCCTCTCTGTAGGCAGGACAAGGAGGAAAATCTGAATCTCATTTGTCCAACTGCCCTTGCTCTCTCATGAGTTTTCACATCCTCCACAGCCCTGTCTTCACACTTGATGATGGAGCTGGTGCCAGGCAGTGGCTGCACTTTTGGATTGACCTGAGCCTGCAATATTGGGCTGCCCTGACCATTCCCCTTGAGCAGAACACTTTTTGCTCAGTGTTTCTCCAAGGTGCATTAGAAATAGTGCTGTCATCAGCATCTGCCTCACTCATGTGCTGAACTAAGCAAATAAAATTCAAATGATAAAACAGCACATAGCCAGAAAAAATTAACTGTATGGATTGTTGGTATTTCAGGTTATCTTGAGGCACTCCACAATTACATGCAGTAATTTCATAGTAATACCTGTTGGGTCCAGGTACAGTCAAAAATAAAGGAAAACAAGTGAGTCTTCAGTTTTAATTTATGTCATGATAGCAGTGTTTGCTCTGGCAAGGAACTGGTATGCCTTAAAAATCTTGGTTTTTAAGAAGGTGAATCAGTTCTAGATATTGTGAAAAAATAACTATCAGGTCAAACTTGAAGCTTTTACCCAGCTGAAGTGAAGAAATATATTTCCGTAGCTTTCTTTGAAAAATCCAGTAAAAGTAGAGTATTTGACAAAATTTCTTTCAAATTGAAGAAGAATACTAAAGTAAAAAAATCTGTCTGTTGTCCATATTTCATTTTATTGAGAATACAAATTCTAAATATCAGCCAGAAATTTTTAAACAAAGTGGATTAGGATAGAGAATTTGAAAAATAAAGGAATTGTCATTCAATTTATCCAGATGATGAAAAATATTTCTGCCTATTGACATCTTGTCACTCAAAGAAAATACTAAAAGAGTTAATTTTTCCATTAATGAGAAATAGAGATCTTACAGGTTTTCCTGGTTTTTTTCTGTAATTCTGATAACTGTGTGGAGTTTTATTTATAGGATAATATTGTTTCTTAGGTGGCCATAATATTAGGGACTATAGTATCTGTACTTCCTATCCCACAAGAAGTTTGTGCCATCCCTGCTTAGGTAAGAGAATTTTTAGGAGAGTCACTGGCATAAATATATGCAGTGCAATGTTTAAATCAGTCACAGATTAAATATAACACTGTGAAAATTTGCTAGCACAGGTAAAATACCAAAGTTTACAACTGAGGGTTAATTGGTTTTCTTCTAAGCTGTTCCAGCAGAAATTTGTGCTGAGTTGAACTTCATGGGTGGTCTATTTTTAAAACTTGCTGTCTAATATCCTGAATTAAATAGTAGGAAGGTTGTATGTATGTATAGATAATGCCATAGTTACTTGGGTTTTCATCTAAACAAGATTGAAAAGGTTGAAAAGAAAAAGGTTGAAAAGAAAAATTGGTAGTATTAGCGGTAGATATTGTCAAAGAATCAGAAAGAGAACAATGCTTTCTTCTATTAAGATATCACACAAAGATCCAGAAGTGTGGAGTTAAGCGTCAACACTCATCCAGAAGAGACATGCTGTATATTTCACATCTTTACTTCTGACTCAGTTAAATTAAAGCAGCCCAGTGATTGCCTTAGTGACTCAGAGACCATGTTTGGAAGGTTATAGGGACACAGGAACTGCCCCCTGGGTCAAAGCCACAGTCCATTTAACCTGATATCCTCCTTGCATATTAAGACTGGTCATGTGAGATGCATTACTGCAAGATGTGGGCACTTCACCTCCTAAACAAACCTCAAACCAGTCTCTTAGAGATTGATTTTGGGTTTGTTTGCCCATGCCTGTATTTATTATAACTTCAACTGTAAGGCCTGAATAAATCAATGTATTCAATGAAAACCAAGAGCCTGGTATGATTTCTGTCTGCTGAGCCAGACCTTTGCCCTAATTCAGCCTGCTACACTAGTCACTCTTCCTTTAACTCAAAAGGCATGTTCAAAAGATTATCTTGTCCAACTGTCTCTCCATAAGTACAGTTTGAAGGCATGTAGGTATTGTAAATCTTTCTCCACTACTCCATAACAAAGTAAGAGTAATAAAGGTCTTTATGCAACTTATTTTGTACAATGGTCCATTTAATGCAGTAGTTTGCACTTGGACAAATGCACAGCACTTGATTGTATGAATGTTTCCACAAAAAACACTTACAAATTAGCAAGTTGGTGGTTTTTAATAGCACATATAACCAACACCTTCTTCAGCTCTGTTTGTTAGTGAAATAATTCAAAAGGCTGCATAGAGACCAAAATCCTCAATTTCATTTTAAAACCTAAAGAAGCACCAGCAGTCAACAGGGAATCAGAGTTCTAAAAAATATTTAAGAAAATATTATCATAACTGAGGAGCGAAGTTCAAGTGGATAAAGGTCCTACAGTATACTGTAGGAAAACCTGTGACTGGGTGTTGGACAGTCCCAAATCTTTGCCAAGTGCACTCTATGCTGCTTCTGATCTCTGGGGCTCTTCTGACATCATTGTTGCACAAAGAATGCTGGGACAGGTTCACATGCACAAAGATTTATCAGTAGCTGATGACATACATCAGCTCCAAGTGGGAAAGTTCCTTTTCAGGAAAAAATGTTGACCAGGAACATTTAGAACAACATTGCCAAAAATCAAGTACACTTTCTGATTCCAGTTGAAGAGGAATTTGAGGAAAGAGAGGAAAACCTTCCCAGGGCCCATTTGGCTGCAGTGAGCTTGGCTAGGTCCAAGCCCACGTTGGACTGCAGCACAGCTCTGAGATGCTGGGTCTGTGAGCATCTCATCACAGAAACACAGATATTAGAGCTGGGAGAGGATTGTTGTTTAGCTCTTTTCCCTTCACCACCCCCTCTCTCCAAGCACTGCAGTGTCATTCCCCACAGTACTTAAGATTAGCAGATTTGTTTTAAATGTGAAAAAATTATCGAGGCTTTTCCACTTCCCTTGAGGCAGATTATTCTACATCCAAATTGATTTCACTGTCAAGGAGCTTTGCCCTTTCTTATTTTCATGCTATCAGTTCCAGTGCTGCTGTTTGAACAACTCCTTCCCGCTATCTCGGTGTACAACCTGCAGATACATGTAAATTACCTTGGCTGTCACGTAAGCAAGATTTTATGTTGGTGTGTCATCTTGCTAACAGTGATAGAACCATGCAAATTAGCATAGAAAAGTACGCCCTTCATACATTGCACCACGTTAAATACAGGTTTGCAAAATTGGAAATACTGATTTTATGTGTGTTCTTGAAAGTCTATTTGTCTTTCTTCTCCCCCAGTAGTTTATACTGGTTTTAACTGTTGTTTTGTCAGGAATTAGAAATGAGTTGCTGGCAGACAACAAGCAATAATTCAGTCTTTAAAAAAAATATTATGAAAATTTCATACTTATGAATACAAAGCCACCTTACCCTTGTCTGGAGAGGCTGGACAGAATGGAGTTTTTCATCAGGCTTCTACTTTTTCATTTTGGATTGCCAACACCCAAATCTCCCTACAACTTCATTGGAAAACTAAGCAAGCAGAGTTACTTTCAACTAAGCTGCTTCTCACCCAGTTGGTTCTCACTTATCAAAGCAGATTATGGTACAAAAATTCAGTAAGAAATGACTGTAGCCCAGGCTTGAAGTATCTAAGAAAACTAAAGACTCAACAGAATAGAGATGTCCTTCCCCTTGCATCTCATAAAAAAGTCTTAGGGAAATTGGCTGGTGCTGTTTACCAGCGTGTAAATGTGTGTTCAGTCTGAGAATGAAAGATGGACATCTCAGAGAATATTCTCTGTGATCTCTGTACAACCAGGCTCACAGCTGCCACTCACAACTCCTCCGCTTGTTTTCTGCACATCTGCACAGACACCATGAGGTGTTTTCTTTGTGTGTGAACCCAGGCCATGGCCAAGTTTGGGGTTACATCAGGAAAGCAAGAATGGCTCAGTAGCACTGGCAATCCTCTAGACTTGGTCAGGTCATTTAACCTGAGATTTCAAATTCATTGTGGCTTGGCACTGCCAGGTGAAAAAGCCTATTATAAAACCAGTGCGGTGATATATATGCTTTCAAGGAGAAATAACACTGAGTTTATGTTACAGTCCAAAAATTTTCTTTCTGGTGTCAGTGCAAATTTTTGGTATGATGGGAGAGATTTAAAATATATAATATAGAGATTTATAAAATTAGAATATTTAAATATAGGGATTTAAAAGTGCTTGAATGCCCAATCTGTTATTAATGTCAGTGTGGAAATGAGTAAATGAATCTCCCTAATACAAAAAGTGTCAGTTTAATACAGAGAAAGGGGTTGCAGAGACATAATGTTAATAATAAATTTTGTAGATTTTTGTAGAAGGCTGAGTACATGAAGGATTTTCATTTAACTTAGGCCAAAATCAGGTATTAAAGAAGAAGAAAACCACATTGCAGATGAGAAGCAGTAAAATTAATCTCTCAAATGCACTGCTAGACCAAACTGAGAACAAAAATGACATACATAATCATATAACATAAAAACTAGGTTAAAGCATAGCTCAAACCTGCCTAAAATTAGATGCTATGTGAAATCCATCTACACCCTGTAAAAAATAATGTCACAGCCAGTGCTCTGGAACAGCTTTCTCTCAGGTGGTCCCTGTACACTGGTTCCCAACTCATGACTGAAGATTAGCATTTGTTGAATGAAATAGCAAAAGAAAGCATTCCTGAAACAGTTGGGAGCTTATTGGCTTTGAGAAAATAGACCTGTTAGAGCACCATAAAAAATATTTCCCCAACCTATTAGGATCTTCTGCAAAGCCTATAAAGGATAACCCGTGTCAAGAGCACATCTGCACTAGATAGTAGGAGTTGGATCAGCTACACTATGAAAAAAAAATTTGGGAAGAAGTTCAAAGTAAACAACAATATAGTTGCCTATTGCAGTTTGGTACAACTACCAAATATCTGAGACTGTTTTTTGTGATGTTTACCACCACGAAGAAAATTTTGAAATCGTATTGTTTATTTAATGTTACATGAAAATTTCTTTTAAAACTACTACCCTCTTAGCTGATGAGTAACATATATATGGCTGCTGAGCCTAGGGAAAAACATTTAGAATACAAAACAGATGTTGACACTAAAGTACCCAAGCGAGTTCTTGAGAAGAAGAAACACACAGTGGTTTAATGTCTGTCACAACGAGGGGAGGTTGGTGCGTGTAACCCAGGCTTACATAACTGGGGACATCTGGGGATACTTGGTCAAGCAACAGTGCCCAGTGCACATCACAATTATTTTTCTTGGCTTCTTCAAAACACAGTCTACGTTTCAGTAGTATCAAACAAGGATTCAAGCCAGAACATGAGTAAATGCTTTCCTCCATTTTTTTTTCTGAGAAGAGCCTCTTTTCCATCGCAGATCAAGTGCTGTGAATGATGTCACTGTTCTGTTGTCAAACAACTTGAAAATTTCATTTGCCTTCTAGTCTTAGGCACTTGTGTGTTTCAAAGTGCCTCCTGCTGCCATTGCCTAGGTTAGTGGTGATCTGTGTGATGGCAGTGACATATACAAGCAATCTATTGCACAGGTTTTTCACTGCAACTGAAATGCCTGAGTAATTTGCCTTTACAGGTTTTTACATTATCATGGCAAAGAACCCATGACTTACAAGGAATCCATTTTCAGGCACTTTTTCACTGACTTTCAGAAACTCTGCCTGCATAAATGCTGTTGAATCAGGCTAAGCTTGCTATCACAATTGCAATTCCAGTTGCATGCAACTTTTGTATCAGGTGGAGAGATGTAGGCAAATACCTCTAATTTATCCTACATCTATTTCACAGCTTTCCAGAAGCATACAGAGCCTATGGCTCCAGAGCGTTTGACAGGTCCAAAGTTTCCACTGTATTGAAATAAAAATTCTCAAATATACATCTGAGTTTTGGAGTTTAACCTTGCCACAGATCCTCATACACATGATCCTGTCTTAGAAAATACACACTCAGTGTTGGCCTCTACTCTTCCACCAATGGAGCAAAATCTGGAATCAACATGGTGTGTGCAATAGAAACATAGTTTTATTCTGTGTGAGTCTCCCTCTTCTCTCTTTGCCAAGCCCCTTGTCTCTATACATTAGAGATATAAATCACAATATCTGTAAGAAGCCTTTTCGGGGTTGTCAGCAGGATTTCATATCCTTAAGGTGGAGACGATCAGCCTGATTTTAATGCCATTTATATTGGATACAAAACCAAAATCAAGGCTCTTGTCTTTGATTCCTTGTGAAGAAACATGCACTTAAGAAAATAAACACTTGGTAAGCTCATTCAGTTAATACCAAGGACTAATTATTTCTCTAAGTTTGCAGAGTTAGACCCACTTTAGTATTTTATAATATTTTACAGTTTCTTTACTATTTTAAATATAAACCCTCCAACTACACCATGCTAGTATATATGGTCATTAACATAAATATACACATTTATTAATCTCTAGAAATATTATCACATGCAGAAACATGTTTGGTTATGGATATTAATATAACTAGATCGGCTTTATTTTAGGAAGAAAGCTTTTTACTGGTGTAAATACAGTGACACGGTTGCACATGATAGTCATCTGCTGTGAATTGCCAGATTTTGATCATCCAAATTGAAGTGGAAAAATATCTTATTAAAAAAGCAATCCCATACTTGAAACTACGAAAGGAGAAAAGTTTATATAACAGTGTAAAATATCTGTGTCATTTGGTGCATCCTGTTAGATCATGCATAAGCGTGAAAATAATATATGCTTTTCTGGTACTTTCTGAAGTTTTTGCTCTAGACTATTGGGAAAAAAATTAAAACAATATATTTAAGTGTTATTTCTCATATATTTTCTGTGAAACACAACATATTTATTTATTATTTTGATAACATTCTCTTGAATTCCAAAGTGCTGTAATGAAGTGATTGTAGTTTTAAAACCCCCTTGTTTTTTGAGGTGTTATTGTTTATATATATATTTTTTCCCTTTAAAAGCATAATGCCAATAGCATTACTATGTCAAATTCAGATAAATCATTACAAACAACATTTTCACAAACAGAAATGTTAACATGCTACATTCCTTTCTTTGGAAAAGTAAAAAATTATCACAGAAAACACATTTTAATTTAATTATATCCATTAGGTCATTAAAGTGATGTAATGTGCATGTCAGTCCTCCTTTCATCCATAGATTACTTTAATCCTTCATGTGCTTTTTTTTTTTTTTTTTCTTCTAGCTTTCTTTCATTCTTGCTTTGTTTTGAAATTGCATGCTGTCTGGATTATTTGTGCATGACCTCCACATTAATTTCACATTGAATGTTTACATACTCTGAGATATTTTCATCAGATCATTTATTCTACATGTGCATTTTTTTTTCTTTGTTTTCAGTTACTAAACTTTAAATATGCTTGAAATGTAAAAGTGGTATGAAACTTTTGTGACACGAGTATCCAACTATTTCAACAGAGATTTTCAGTATCCATCTTTCAGAAATACATTTTTTAAACCACATTTTATTCCATTATTTACAAATATAAGAAAATTAATTGTGTTCTGAGACTCTAAAAATATTCCATTGCAGAACTGAAACCAAATACTGGTTATATTCAATTTGAGCAATGACAAACACATGAGATTGGTCCTTTAAATTATTTAAGAAGGTCTCTTCTCCCTTGGAGGTCATCACTTGCAACGTCCTGTGTATATGTTCAGTATAAGAGACATTATAAGTCATTGTCTGACTGACAGCACAGATCACTTCAGACACACACTGTCTGCAGCTCTGTGTGTCCTCTAGATATGCCACCTTCTTTCAATTGCCTGTATAGGGACCCTATTTCCTTATTTAGTATCTGAAATAAATGTCCCAAGTAGGCATAGCCTGTTTTTACACAGGATAGTGCTGTAAGTGCTGCGGAGTGTTTATGAAGTCAAAGGTTTTATCATATAATTACCAATTTCCTCTATATTAATTTCTGATTTGAAGAATTACAGCAAAATATGTTGCTCAACGTTCAATGAAATACTGCTTATCAGCAGCATTCCATTTCTAAATCACATAGAACTAAAAATATATCCAGAGAAACCTAATGCATAAAAATACATCTATAAAATAAAACAAAGTTGTTTTATTTATATTATGCCCAAAAAAAGCATTAAAACACACACACTTAAGAAGTTGTCAATAAAGAGGTCAAATAAAACATTATTAAATCAACAGCACCTACCAGTAAAGAATTTTTTATTTTAATTGACGCAGGGCTGAATCCACACACTACAAGCAAATCAAAGGCTTCCATTTTCCACATCACAGCCTATTTTTTTCAGACAATTAATTCTGTGCACAGTGGGCTGTGATTAAAGATGGATGGCTTGATCTCAAAGCATGCTGAACCATCTGCAGCCCTTCATGCAAACAAGCCAAACACAACAGTTTTCAAGTAAGGAGCTGTACATTGCGACGTAAGACCTCTGGAATCAAATTGATCCAGTCTTCAGGAGCTTTGCCTTCAAATTTCAGACCTCACCGCACCTCTGAGTCTTTGCAGCCACTTAGTTTGTGCTGATTTGAGTCACTACAGTTCTCTCCACTTTTACAAACTAGTTGTTTTGTCAGCATGAGTGTGACAACAATTAGACGTCCCTGTTTTTGCCCCATGCCTTTTCTCCTTCACAGTCATTCAATGACAAGCGTAAAAAGAACTTCATCTTTTCACGAAAATTCCCATTCTACAAGAGCAAGGAGCAGAGTGAGCAGGAAACAAGTGATCCAGAACGTAAGTAACCTCTTGGAGATGATGTCACATGCAGCAGCACAACAAATGGGTGACACGCATGATACCAGTATCCCACACATCTAGGCAAATATCTGTCATAGGCAGGCAGGAGAGGTATTACTACTGTGACCAATGTATGACTGCAGTTTGGATCCAGCTTCTCCTTCCATCTCTGGAAATACTATTTTCAGAAGAATAAAGCAGTGACCTTAAGTTTTGGAAGTGGAAATATGGCTCCTCAAAGTTGTTGTGACACTTGTCATAAATCCAAAATTGTCTCTCAGAAGTATTCCCAGATCAGAATTGGCTCAAAACAAGGCAAATGTGATTTCTTTGACAATACTAAACTAATTCGTTTTTAAAATATCTCTTCTAATCTTTTTTTTTTTTTTGCCTTTCATTTTCACCAAGTTGATTTCCATGGGCAGCTTCACTGGAAGTTTAACAATTAAAGGAAGCATCCATGTTGACAGCTTAAAGAACTAAACTGGATCTTGGAATGTGTACCACTACAAGCATTTATTGCTTGCTTAAATTATATAGGGAACCAGCATTATTAAAAATATTTGCTAGTTCCAAGCCCAAATATTCACTTTTTTTTTTCTTAATAATTCTGTCCTAAATTTATCTAGTGAGGATAGTTTCTGGAACTTTACTTATCTGGTCGTTCCTTCTTCCTCACAGCTCCAAAAGGTTTGTTTCACAGTCACTGCCTCTTTCTTTGGCTGAATTTCCATAGAATACGGGTCTAAATTTGTTTCAGAAAGAAAAGGCAAGGATCCAGATTGCTCAATCAACATGGTCAGTCATGGTAGTATCCATTTCAACTCCACTGACTTCTTCCTTCCTCTTCTGCGGTTGTTCTTCCTCTCTCATTGCTCTCTCTGGGGACTTCCGTGCAGGACATCCCCGGATTAGGTGACGACGGTTATGGAACAAAGACTCTGAGTAAGTTCCCAGGAATGGTCACTGTAAACCCTTTTTTGTTTTGTTTTGTTTTGGCTTCTGTTTCTTCTCTGAGGACCCTCCACTCCTAGCATGCACAAGATAGAGTTTCATTTGTTACCCAGCTGTGAATGCATTACAAATGTTTCAATCGTTCTGTTCTGCATGACAATATTAAATAACATACAGTGTATCAAGCAGACACTTGCACTTCTTTTGTAATAACACCTTTTGTTTCTGACAGTATATTATTGTTCCCATCATGGCAGTTCTGTAGAGTAGCATACCTAGAACGCGTTTTGCTGCCTTAGACTGTTCTTTTCAGCAACAATCCCTCCCTCTCCATCTAAAGGGAAAGTTACACATTTTAACATGATCACATCCTAAGGAGATCAATAGCAAATTAGTTTATGCTGTTGCTTCTGCATTTTCAGCTTTTTGCATGGGAGTGCTTGTTATTTTGCTGGATTTTTAGATTAGTATTTGTTATTAATGGAAGAAGACATTTGCAGGCTAGAGAAGATCATGCATTCTCCATAGATAATTTCGGACCAGTTTTCATCATGAACAACCTATTCTCTGTCACATAACCTTAATCAGTATTTTTTTTGATGCAGCAATCCTGTCTCAAGACTTGGCATTGCAGAGTGTGTAATGTGTCAGATCATTGCTCAGAAATAATTTTTCTTCCTCAAAATATATTAAATTCTGTATCCAGAGCTATATAATGTAAACAAAATGCCACTTGCATGCGTTTGGCTACTTGTTCCTCCGTTGTTTTTCCTTTTCTTAAGCACCAAGTAATTGGAGCAAAATGTGTGTTAATGCTGCATTGCCTACTGTTTTGTATGTGCTTTTTAATTGCAGGAATGCACATCCATGCACACAGTTTTGGAGATTATTATGTTTCTGACTGAATTGTTGAAGGAACATTTTAATGGTTTAACTTAATGCCATGCAGTGGCTCACAATTTAAAGATGAAAGCTTTATCTCTTGTACAAGGAAGAACGGTTCTTCAAGACTGCTTTTGTCAGTGATAGACAGCAAGTGTCACTGCCACCTGAATCTTAACCATTCTGTGATCATTTAAGTGTCATAGCAGCTCATTAGCAACAAATGCAGGTCATTCCCTGCTAGAGAAAAGTAAAATACTTCAGATCTGATAACCTTCCGGAATACATGTCCTTACAAGGAGAATTGTCCATAACATCCAATCATTTGAAAGTTACCTGAATTCTGCAAATTGATATGGAACACAGTAGCACCGAGGTATTGTATGGGCTGTAATGCCTGTATTAATATTGCACCTAGTTTTAAATTACTGGTACACCTCTAGACATTCCCGCCCATCCAAATTTTGTTAATTTTCAACTCAGACTTTTTTTAATGACAGTTCTTAGTGTAAAGGATTTTTGTTATTTTTAAATAAAGTTGTTCAGAGTCCATTAGCACATATGCTAATGTATACCACATTATTTTGAGATAACTCTGTTAACTTGCTACAAAATGTCTGAAACGCATGATGCTGTTTTCTTCAAAATATAAGTTGAATTTTTAAAAGCTTCTTCCTAAGCCCAAGATCTAGGTTTCCTATTACTGTTTTTATCAGATATCATCCCTTCTCATTTCTGCTGCTCCACTAGCCCCATCATTCCCAGTCTGTGAACCCTAAGCCATTAGATTGGTACATGGAGGACAGGCAGCACCTTCTGGAGAATTTTGGCACTGTTCCTGTCTTTCTCATTAACCCAGAGTGCTCCCAGATATACAGCCATTATGCCATTGGTTTCTAAATGTCCTGGACCAGCTGAAAAGTTTCAACTGCCAAATGATCTTTCAGGTGCAAAGTAATCAGCATTTCCACCAGAGAAACCACTGTTCAATATGGTCCTGCAGACTTCCTGGAGAGCGTATAGCATGATCTTACTGTCCACAAATAGTCTGCTGACTACAGTTTTTGAACAATAACATTATATGATGTAGATTTCCACCTTCGTTTCAAGAATTTGATAATAGAAACAGGACATCTGACTTGACAAACCACAAGACTGACCCATCATTGTAGTTCTTATATTCCTGTTCACCCATCCAGACTGCTCTGGTGAAGGTTTTCAAACTCCAGCTCAGATCCTGAGACTAGACAATTTTTGGAAAAGGACTTCTTCCTTTTTTTTTTTTCCTTAGTTTTTTCATTGGCTTTGACTTCTTTAATTTTTTTTCCCCTTTTGGACAGGGTAGATTAGATACAGTTACAATATTTGATACCAAAATAACTTTCATGTTAATCTGTTAATCACTGTGCACAGTCCTTTGGGATAGTGCCCAGTGATTAAAGACAGATACAGGTTAGAAGTTCAGCAGGAATAGTTTCAGTGCATTAATGATGCACATCACTGATAGTGCAGAATGTGAGCAGACACTTGTATTTCAAGAAATTGCTCAAGACATCAAGTGAGATCCAAGTTGACCATAATATACATTGAAATGAAGTTATTGGAGGTGTCATTTACTGTCTATCACAAAAAGACATGGTTTTTCCATGGCACATATCAGTACCTAATACATACTGTCTCTTTCTGAAATGCTACAAGAGAGAAGGCTTTCATTTTACCTCTGCAAAATATCTGAGCATTTTCAGGTGATGTCACTGCACAGCTTTTATTTCTGCTCTGCATAACTACCTTTGCATGACTGTGGCAGTTCTTTTAAGTTTCTGCAGCTCTGTGGTGCTTGGTTATGTTCTTTAATTTGCTGTGCTGTTCTTGCAGAACATGTTTCTTCTAATGCCAGCGATAGTGAAAGTAGCTACAGTAAGTTACTGCTTTCATTAGAGTCCTTTTATTTTGCATTGCTTGTTCTGTTTATTTTATTTTGTTTCTCTCCTTGCTACTCTTTTGTTAATGTTAAAAAGATCACTGGAGCAAATGGCTTGGAATTCAAATTTATGACCATGTCTTGAGTACAAAACTATAAAAGAAAACTGGCAAACTTTATAAGAGAAGGGAGAAAGGTTGTTACTTGTGATGTATTAGGGACATAAAATTAAACCTAGCTTTGGGTAGCCTGTGCAAGTCAGGATTATTTGATTTAGTGACAAAAGTTTATTTCAGTGGGGGTGGGGGGAAGTTTCTCGATGATCTTTTAAGAGTAAAGTTACTGCACAGCCATAGTCAAATCTGTGAGAGGCATCCTTTTTATAAGGTCACAATTTTTACTTGCATTTCTGCATGCCTGTATGGATGGCTAAGAAACAGTCCCAGAAATTTTACTGAGCCCTTAGTTTTGGCAGTACAGATTTCGTAATTCATACTGCAGTCTTGAAAAAAGGTAAGATAGACTTTCACTGCTTAGGCACTGCCACTGAATGTCACTGATACCATGTCGGTGGAGATCCCAACCCTGCAATCTGATTTGTTTGGATTTACAGACTCCATGTGATCATATAACCAAGAGGCAGATTGTATGTTCTGGGTAGCAGTAATGCCCATAAATTTAACCAATATCACTATGTTTTGGAAGTCCTGAAAAGCAGAAAAAAATCCCCAAGGCATTGGGCATGACTAGAAATGGAATAAAAGATAACTAAAATGACAGAGTGCTTGCTATATCACCCAATTGTTTCATTTATTCAAGCCATTTGCTTAACAAATCAAGTTTTCCACCAGTCACTGAGCACTTGTGCTAAGCACCCACATACATTCAGGTAATCAATGGTGTCATATCTCATGTTTACTAGTCCAGATACAACATATAGCAGTTGAGCTCTGTTGAGAAACACTGGTTTGTTTCAGCAAAACACCTAATCTTATCCTATTCAGAAATGGTAAATTAGTTTGTATTCTCTTGTATTGAAAAGGTTTCCTTGGAAAGCAATTGCCAGAGTCACAAGAAAATAGTGGGCACTCTTGAATTGCCAAGATACAATTTTGAACTGTTTTATTTTTAATGTGCTCTCTATTTGGGCAGACAGGTGGATTTTATTTTTGATTATATTTATATTGAGATATAAGATGTTCTTTCCCTCAATTGACTTTACAATCAGAAATTAGTCGAAGGGTTGAATTTTAAATAGTTTGCACAAGTCAAATTTCATCCAGATCTGTATATTTCAGGGAGAGCTCAGGGTAAAAGCCCAGAGGAGAATCTAGGCTGATGAACTGTCCCAAACAGCAGCCTTAATAGGAGTGCCCAGTTGCAGCCAAATATTTGGGGCATGTCCACAAAAGCCTGTTAGCAAATTTGATCATAAGACAGGCCAGATAGCTAGTTCTTCATTGGCTGTGTAATAACTTAAAGTGTATTTTTTGAGGTGTAAGAAAGGTAATAGAAACAATTTGGGAAAGTTAGCTGGAACATAGATACTTGGAATAAAAAGTAGCGCTGGAGTAACAACTACCCATGGCAGTCACCCTCTTTCTAGGGTGGTTTCCATCTGTGCAAGTTCTGATCTCACTCCAGCAGCATCCTGTTGGCTGGATTTTCCCACACGTTACTGGTATGTCCAACAACTTCTGCCTGGTGGAGAAGATGCTAGAGGGATTTCTTCTCTGCCCACAGGATAGCTATGCCATTAAGAAGCAGAGGAAGCCCATCTCAGATTATACCAAATGAAAGAGGCTTTAAAATACAGAACCTGGTGCCCAAAGAGCCTGATTTCATTTGCTAAGGATTCATTGGTCAGTGCTAACATGATATTTGAAGGCATGACCTTGACAAATTAGCAACTGTGGTTCCCAGATGGAAATCATTGTTTCAGATGGCCATGGTGGCACGTGAAGTCTAACCTGACTGTGTTCAATTTCCACCTGACCATGGTAAATCTGCATATCTCCTGTGGGTAATTAAGGCCCTCATCCACATGATTAGTCTTTGATTCTTCAGGCAGAGAGATCTGAGATCTGCTGTGTTGACAGCACATCCCATTGCACAGCTCATCACAGCAAATCTCCCCTAGAAAAATTGTGTGTCGGGAACCAAGAAAAATCAGATGAGAGTGAGAGGCAGGTGGTCAGAGAGTGAAGTCAACAAATTGTGAGGGATGGAGGTAAAAGAGATGAGGCCTATCAAAGTTCTCTTTTCACTACAGTTCTCATGTTGTGGGACTGTTGAGAAAGGATGCTGCACTGTAAAAGCTTATCAACATCTCTGATATGGAAAGAATAATTAGCAGACATAGTCCTAGAAGATTTCCTAAAGTATTTCTCACTGCCTCCTGATTTTATTTATTCCTAATGAAAAGAAAAAAAAAAATAATGAGCACCCAAGGTAACATTCCTGGCAGAAGAAGACAGCATGCAGTTACTATTTCTGCTATTCTTGTTTGTATCTGGGTAGCTGGGAATGGAGCCCATCATCAGCCACTGCCACAGAACCAAGTTTGCATTAACTCCATTTGGACCCAGCCATGTTGCAGAGTTGTTCCTCAGTGTGATGTAGTGTCACTTTGAGGAGAGTATGTATGTTCAAGGTGAGGCACTGCAAGTTATTTTGCAAGGACACCATGTGTCCTGGAAACTCATCTAGCCCTCAATCTGTGCACTGGTGACATAGAGCATACTGGTGACATACAGAGTAGGAAAAACATAAAGCTGGAAAATTGATGGGGAGCAAATAGAAAACCACTGGATGAATCAAGGGGTTTGCATGGGGTTGTGACCCCTGTCCCTGTGCCTCTTATCTTTTCTGTTTCCCCAGAAAATTAGCAGGAAGAAAGGGGTTGCCTGCTCCACTGCTTTCTGAACTCTGGGAAGCTGGGGCAGAATGGCTGGCTGGAAAGCTGCCTGGTGGAAAAGGATCTGGGAGTGCTGATCAACAGCAGCTGAACATGATCCAGGGTGTGCCCAGGTGGCCAAGAAGGCCAATGACATCCTGGCCTAGGTCAGCCATGGTGTGGCCAGCAGGAGCAGGGCAGTGATTGTACCCCTGTACTCAGCACTGGTGAGGCCACACCTCAAATCCTGTGTTCAGTTTTGGGCCCCTCATTGCAAGAAAGACTTTGAGGGGCTGGAGTGTGTCCAGAGAAGGGCAATGGAGGTCAGGAAGGGTCTGGAGCACAAGTCTGATGAGGAGCAGATGAAAAGGGGTTGTAGTGAGGTGGAGTTAGTCTCTTCTCCCAAGTAACAAGCAACAGGAAGAAGAAATGACCTCAAGTTGCATCAGGAAAGATTTAGATTAGATAGTAGACAGAATTTCTCAACTGAAAATGCTATCAAACATTGGAGCAGGCTGCCCACGGATGTGGTTAATTCACCATCCCTAGAGGGATTTAAAAGACGTGCTCAGGGACATGGTTTAGTAGGACTTGGCAGAGATGGACTTGTTTTTTCCAAACTAAATAATTCTATGCTTCTATGATTCTATGAAATCAGCAATTGACACCTTGACCAGAACAAAGAAAACGTGTGTGGGTAAGAAATGACTGGCAAGTGCAGGGTGTTCTCCTGCAGACCTTCTTACATATCCCTATAAAAACAGGCTAGTTGTCCAGTGTCAGGTGTTCTGCATTTTTTCTAGTGGGTCTCTGGCAATTGTTTTAACACATTTCTCTTAACTTTTGCTTCTCATGATGAGCATTTAGTGAAAAGTAGCTAGCTTCAAAACCTGTACTACTTGATCATTCCTAGAACCATTCCAAACCAGCAGTATTGAAGGCTTCTGAGGCTGTGACCTGGACAGTGAAGAATAAAGCAATTACAAATCAACTGGGTTTTTTCTAGGAGATGCTCTGGTGTGTTTGTTATTTTTTAGAAAAATATATTTCTTAAAATTTTGAGTATTTGGCTGAAGTATTGCTTATGTCTCCAGGGTTAAAAAAACAGAAGTCAGATTTTTTTTATTTCAAAAATATAATTGGAAGTCCTCCAATGTGGTCTCAAGAGAAAATTCTTTGACCACTTCTAAGCAAAAAGAGTTGCAAAAAATTGCAAAAAGTAAACCAGATTCCTTCTGCCAGTGCCCTCAACACTTGGTTTGTTATGAACATTAGGGCTGGAGCCAACAGTGGGATATTCTCTCTCCCAACAGATAACCTTCAGCTCCATTAATTTCAGGGCAAACCACAGACACATTTGAGAGCAGAATCGAACCCTTTATAAAGATAGTATATTTGGGCCAGGAACAAATGTTGGCTTGATCTTGAAGGGAATGAGTTGCTACACAGCTGCTGCTGAATCACACAGCCGTGCTCTTATGAAGTGTATGTTAGTTTATTTGTTCCCATTCTCAGCAGTAAAGCCAAGTTTGCAGAGTGTTATATAAAGTCCTGGTCTAGCAGAAAGTTGTTCTTTTTGTGATAAGGACACATACAGCCAATTTTGACTTATTCCTGGACCACTTAATCAAACCATGATTTAAAGTTTCTTTTGAGCTCTGTAACTTAAAATGTTCTGATTTCTTTTTCAAACCAAGCTTGTAAGGACAGACTTTTTACCATGGACTCATCAGTTTTTATTTTGCTAGACATGATTTTCATAATGGGCTTAAATTTCAAGTCTCTCTCCTGCATATGTGTTGTAACACTCTTACACATAGTTCAGTAAAGGTTTTTACAGCTGTCATCAAAATTACATACACACTGTCGCATCTATTTCGTCTAATTGCATAACTGGTTGTGATTGCAGCAATTACCTGGAGAGGCAATGCATAACAAAAAGTTAAAAATAAGAAAAAGTGGTAGAAAAACATTTTTTCCTTCCATCAGCAAACCAGCAATTCACTCTTCTAATGAGATTTGAAGATTCAGAACAAGGTTAAAGTAGTCCTGATTATTAAAATAGGTTATTGATTATTAAGGACACTTGCATTGGCTCCACAGAATTACTGTATTATTCAGGCATACTCAAACTGGCACAAGTATTGAAGTCTCATTTTATACCCACACAGCTATATTGATTTTTGCCCATAGACACTTTTCAGTCATAAGTTCATGCTCAGACCACTGATGATCTTTTCACATATTGGATTTCCAGCCTTTCATGGCTATCAATATATTTCCAAAAACCATGTGTTCACGTAAAAAGGGCCCCAGAAAAGGGATTTTGAACCAAATAGAGGCTGAGATATTGTCTAGTGCAGTCTGTGCAAAAGAAAAGAACAAAGAAATTGATTTCTCTAAGATCTTGCAAATACAACTCAGGTAATTAATACATTAGCCCAAAACCTAAATGGATGGTGGCAGTAAAATAAGCCTTCTTTGATTTTAGACCAGGTGAGCCACAAAATTCAGACAAGAGCTTGAAAATTAAATTAATTTGGCTCATCTACAAGAATTTCACATGTATTGATGGTAACCACCACCATTAGTCCAAAAATGTTAATGAACCCAAAAATTGTCTTCGATTTTTTTAAATCATAAATAACTTCTAGCTGTCTTTACTACTACTACTTTTGTTTTTATTCATCTACTTAGACCTCTTTCCAGATTTTTTCATTCACAAACATTAATTGGATGCCAAAATCCATGGATTTCTACTGCATGAGTAGCTGGATGAGGGAGGATGTTTGTTTATATGGTGGCTGCCCCATGGCAGCTCACAGCAGCTCTCCTACCCCATTAACCACATGATGGGTGCAGGTATACCAGACCTGTGGAAGCCCTGGATGCTCTGGCAAGGCAGTAGCACGTGTGGCCTTTTTATGGGTTACATGAAAAATGCCTGATATCTACCAGGTCTACAATGAAACTGGTCTTGAGTCTTTCACAAGCTCTCTGCCATCTAATCAGGAAGGAAAAAACAGAGGCATCATACTAAATCCATTTCAGAGCTACCCATCTGAAACCCTATAAAATCCCTTAAAAGGATTAAATTAATACTCCATATGAAATTTATCTGGCAGCACAGGACCTCACTGCCCAGTGTAAAGAGGTTATGAGTTATAACAAACTCCAGGTTATTCGTCTATTCCCAAGTATGAGTAAACACCAACAGGCAAACCAAGAGCAAAGGGAAGCAGGGAGTGGTCCTGAGAAAGTGAAAGTTCTCCAGTAATTTTACCCATAAATATATTACATTTAGGAAACTTTTCTCTTTTTTATTTTCAATTTCCTTATTTTATTTATGTTCTTCTCTTTTTGACTTGATGGGATTTTACTGAAGAACAGGGGAACATACCAAAATCCTACAGAAAAGTCTTTTTCTTTTTTTCTCTTTTTGTTTTATCTGTTAAATGTCACAAAGATTTTCCAGATCGATACAGCTAACCTGTTCCAATTAAGCTGTTAATGTGGGTGTTAAATGAGGCTTAGGCAAATGATAAGAGCCTGTGTCCTGATGGATTTCACACTGTCTTACACGTCAAAGCCATCACAAGGTTATAGCAATCTGATTATTGATTGACTCTAGAGCTCTTCATTATACTTAATACTTTATGGACTACTTCAAAACCATGCTGCACTGACCGAGTGGAGATCATTAAAGAGGACATTCTGATACAGTTAACATGCAAAACAGCCTCTGAGAACCTACAGGATTTTGTCTGGACAGTACATGGCAGGATTTTTTTCACTTAGAAATTTAAGTTTCCTTAATCCTTTTTCCAGAAAAGAGAAGTAGTGGAAATGGTGTAGCTTTTCCCCAGTCACACTGCCATGTTGAGTCTGGAACTGAGGGCTGAAGATCCTTACCTCAGGAAGATGTCTGTCTTTAAGTTCTTGTATATTACAATCAGCCTCAAAGTTTCTCCTTACTTACTGCAACCCTTTCCAATGGCTTAAACTTCAGCACAATTTGAGTGAGCTGGAGAATTTTTCTTTGCCTGGCTTCAGATTCACGAGACACCTGTAAAACAGGCTTGTTTTTCTCCATAGCCCATACCCTACTGTGAGTGTGGATGTACCAAAAGCTTTGGCATGGGGACAAGTCTGCCAGAGATTGGGCAAAAAAGAAAGTAAAATCTATGCTGGTTTGTCAGTGCTGGTTATAAATCTGTGCCAAAGCCAAGTATTAGTCCACAGGAAGAAAAAAAAAACCCAGTAGTTTCAGAGTTGTTGTCTGTTTGCCTCCAGTTGCTATTGACACTGTCACTCCCATGAGATTCTGCTGTTTAGCTGCAGATATCTGCATCTGGCCTTGCTGTTCAAATGCTGTTAGGAGACAATGGAGACAAACTCACCCTTCTGAGTTTTTCTCACCTCACAAAGTAGATGTATAATAAGTCAGATGACTCATGTCTTAGAATAAGCACTTGCTTATTTGTAGGTAGCCATTGGCTCCAAAGGGTATCTGGGGACTAGCTTAGACATAAGCACTCAAGCCTCATGTTTCTGAAATTAGTGAAATGAAACTCCTGCTGTGGATCTGTTTGCTATTGAAACAAATATTTTCAAGTTTAAGATGATATTTGTACAAACAGGCTCCCCTCCATTTGGTTGGTATGTGATGGCTTCATTGACCATCCCAAGATTGACTTACTCAGGCTGTTGAAATATATAGCCTTGCCTCCTGTGGGGTCAAAGACAGACAGTGCAGGACCATCCTTGTCCAGCCTGGGGAGTGGATTTTTTCATCTTCAGAGAAATGAGACATCCTGAGTTCTACACCACCCTTAAAATTTACTGGGAACCTTAAGGGAAACCCATACATGTGATGTATAAAACCTAGTGTAACAATATTTCTAGGTTTCCAACTTTGCAAAAAGCCAAAGAAAAAATGATTACAGTATCAAACATTTGCAAACAGAAAAGAAAATCCCTTGTCCACACTCCTCACATGTTATGTGGCCTTGTCCTCAAATGCTGTCTAATTTCTTCCTTTTATTAAAATTATAGTCTCTCCTTTGTTTCTTCAGCACCATTGCTAGGCAGGAGTTGGTCCTGTCAGTTCTCCCTCTGTCCTAACACATCAGTACAGTTTTTTAATTTGCTGTTTCTGTCATTGTCAATTACTACATTATTTTTACTTGGACAGCTTTCTTACACATTTATCACTGCTGCCTAGATACTATATCACACACAAAAACAATCTACCAACATAGCAGATTCGTGGGGTGGGAGTCAGCTTAAGATTTAACCATAAAAAATTTTGTTCCTTGGGAGCTAAGCGTTGCATACAACACAAAGTTTGTTAATACAGTCAGTGAAGCCTCAAGGACAACTCAGACAGCAGGCAGACTACTTCTGGGTGAGGTGTACTCTCCTCTGAGTCCTGTATGTATTTCATCAGGCAAGGCAGCACTCTTCCTCTGTATGTGCACACTTTGGTTTGGCAGGAGCCCACCAGAATAATATAACACAGGCTCACATGCATGCAAGCAGATGAAACAAAGGCAACCCTGCCTATTTTATAAAGCACTGGTATGCCTTATGATACTCTTCTTCTGTAATATCCAAATTAGTTGCAGAATCCCATCCATGGATCTTCTCAGAGACAAATCTTGAATTGAGCAAACCCTGACTATTTAAAAATAGTCATCATTTTAAACTTTGCTAATTTGTATTTAGAACCTGCCAGAGCTCTCATGTGGTACCAAGTACGTGACAGTGACCCAGAAAGAGAAATGAGCAGGAATTATTCATGCTTTAGGTGAAGGATCCTCCTCCCTGTCCTCTTGCACTCCCTTGGATGAGAGGACAACTATGCATCAGGACTACACACCTGCACCCAAGTCATGGTCCATATAGTGCCACTTGTTTCTCATGGTGGATTTCTCTTAGTGCCCTAAATATCACCATGAGGAAACCATACCGTCCTAAAAGGGCAGAGAGAGGACAAATGTATAAAATATGATTCTGTGAAACTTTTGCTGAAGATATTCAAAACCTGCCTAGACGTGCTCCTGTGCAACCTGTTCTAGGTGTTTTAGGAGGGGGAAATTGGTCTAGATGATCTCCAGATGTTGAAGGTCCCTTTTAGCCGAGCCATTCTGCAAGTCTGTGATTTGTGTTCAGGGAAAGGAGAAGGATCAGAAAATAGCTCATAGCTAGATGTTAGGCTGTGAATGCACTAGACTATGGAAGCTATGCACTGAAGGACAACCAACCAAAAAATATATATATATTCTGTGCATAAAAATTGTTCTGTCTAGGTAGCCTGTTGATTTACTCTGCAGCTACATGTTAGGGCTTTAACAACAGGAAAAGGATTGCATCTTAAATTGCTGCACTATCCTTGTAAACAGCCTTGTATCAAATCACAAATAAGGGCATGTTGCCCATCAGTAAAAAAGCCCAATATCAGTAAATTGAATTGAAACACATGGAGGGGGAGGGCAGGGAAGGAAAAACCTGACTCCATACCTGGAAGTTATGATGGACTTTGGAATGGTTCAGGTGAGAGGCTTATCAAGAGAGAAGTGTTGAACCTGGTCTGTCTCTATGTGAAGCATTTTATCAAACTTAAGTACCTGACATTTTGCTCATCAGCTTCAATCTCTTTTCTTTCTTATCTCATCAGGAGGCCAAGAGGACTGCATCCTTTCTTATGAACCTGTCACAAGACAGGAAAGTAAGTTTCATCTTTTCTATCACTCTTCCTTATGTTTTTTGTTTCAGCATTTGGGAGCCAGCAGAGTGGTGAGCCTTGCTCTTCCAGTCCTTGATTCACTGTAGCTTCCTTTTCTTGGACACTCAGTCTATTTTCTTATGAAAAAAACCTTATGTTATGGTATTCCTTGGAAGCCTCCACTCCTTAACATTCCCGGGACTCTTCTCCACAGTACGTTCTAATGGACTTTACTAGTCCACTAGAAAATTAATCAGTCTGCAAAATATTGATGTAGATTTTCTAGATTTAATGCAGTATTGTTACATGGAAAGCCTTTATTATTTTGTTTCTCATGTGGTATGTGCCATTGTCCAGGGCAGACAAACATATGGGAAGGCAACTTAAAATGGGAACACATCCATCTGGTTTAATGGGGATGCACTCATATAACTTGAGGTGAAATAAAGGCTACAATTACCACATGGAGGAGTCTATCTGCAAGCATTTGGGAGTGGCCTTGTTGAGCAATAGCAAATATATCTGTGCTTCTACATAGTAATTTGACTTGTGCATGGACCATCACAGAGCTCTGCAGTGGTACTCACTCCATTCCCTTTTCTCATGTCAATAAATAAAATACTCATCAATAAAATGTGCACCTAAGTTTTCACTTAATACATAAAGACAACAAATCTGGTTGGTGATGTTTGGGTGCATTTATTTATTATTTATTCTTGTGGGTAAGATAATCAAAATGTGCCTTGCTTTTTGTTTTTCAGTTAATTACACCAGGCCGGTTATTATTCTGGGTCCTATGAAAGATCGGATCAACGATGATTTGATATCTGAGTTCCCTGATAAGTTTGGGTCATGCGTGCCACGTAAGTATGATTTTACTCCTAGTTCTGCAGCTAAGTGAACAGTATCCCTTGGTGCCACACATTAAGTAAACTTCTATGAAAGCAGCATCCATGAACTATGCATAGTTGCATTTCTCAAAAGTCATTTTTTCATCAGACAGAAAAGAGGAAAAGAATGAATAAATTCTAAAAAATTCAAAAAAATGTTGTGAACATCTGGAAAAAAATTCTGAAAAGTTTGAAATGCTGTTTAAAATGTTTCAACTCAATTGCACAGCATCCACCCGTAAATATACAGAATAATCTGTGATTTGTGTGAGATATAGACTGTTGAATCAGAAAGCAATGTTAGACCCTGAATTAAACAGATTATTTATATCTTGGACCATTAGAGCTTGCTGTTTATTTGAGGGCCTAATTGCAGTTGTACTTCATTTTAAATGGTTGTCTCTGGCAATACACTAACTTAAAACTACTAGAAATGAGAACAGGATCAGGCTTATAAATAAGGCTAAATTGAGTTGATGAGATCACAATCCATTTTATCACCATAATAACATTAAATTGAAAATAGGAAATGCATTTTATATTTAAAGTTTGTGTGTCATTCTGCTGAAAAAAAGTGGAATTCTGGTAAACCCTAATTTTATTTTAGCCTGTATTGATTGGAGGTAAACATCAGAAGGTATTACTACAAAAATACAGCTTTACTGTCATAGCTCCTTGGAAAACAATATGTAGAAGCCAAAGATCTGCTCTCAGATGTGCAGTGCCCTCACTTAGAGCAGACCCAGCATTGCCCACTGAGCAAACTATGGCTGCATTTTTTGCACTAAATGTTTTTTCAGACTTCTTGATCTTCTGTCTCTTATTTCATGCAGATACCACACGGCCAAAGCGTGACTATGAAGTGGATGGGAGAGATTATCATTTTGTCATTTCAAGAGAACAAATGGAAAAAGATATCCAAGAGCACAAATTTATAGAAGCTGGGCAGTACAATGATAATTTGTATGGAACTAGTGTCCAGTCTGTAAGATTTGTGGCAGAAAGGGTAGGTTGACAGTAGTTTTGTTGCCAGTGCAACATCATCTGTTTTGTTTCCATATTGTGTCTCAGATATGATTCTCTACCGAAAATATAAAATAGCTGCAAAACAGCATCCTAATATTTATAGGCTTTACAATGACTCCACAGTGGAGTCTCTGACTTTTAATGACATCATTCTTGGTGCTGTCTGTACTTGGATAGTGCCATGGATTTAGGGTTCTAACACAGTGCCTCAAGTACTCCTCAAAACAGCCTCTACTCTTCCCTCTGTAAGACAGGTAGATAAACTAAATCACTTTCACAAAGGCAAAAGAATGAACCACAGAAAGATTAAATTATTAGCCTCAGGTGACACAGGGAGTCTTTGACATAAACAGGAACTGAATTAATCACTAAGAACATGGGCATCCTATTACTTTTATGAATTTATTTTCCTCATCTCAAGAAAATCCTCCTGCTCCTGCAAATTTCATCCCAGTAAAAAATAAATCCCAAGTTTTTTCCCATATCACCAGTGTATATTTATACTGGTACTAAAGCAAAGGAAAGAACATAGCATAGTGGAGCACATGCCCTAGGTTCCCCTTTCCCTGGTGTGCTAGTAATGACCCCAGGGCACTGCATCACGGATTTGCTTCCTATCTTTTGGCTGATCTGCAGCAAAGTCTGCAAAAATAAACAAATGCTCATCTGTTTCCAACAGGGCAAGCACTGTATACTTGATGTGTCAGGAAATGCTATCAAACGACTACAAGTTGCACAACTCTATCCCATTGCTATCTTCATTAAGCCCAAATCATGGGAGCCTCTGATGTGAGTATAAACTTCTTCAAGCATTTCATTTTTTTCAGGTAGAACCTCAAGTAGCTCCACACAGGTCTTGAGTCTCGATTTTGCTTGTTGTCTAAAATTAGTAATAATGAGATGAAGTAGGAAGAGTGCCCTCAGAACCTGTCATCCACTGTATCCTGGTATCTCAAGGAACTTTTCACCTTTCAGACTGGCACACGTGGGATTATGTGCTGGACCGTGAAGGACTCCCTACCAGTGCTTCATGTTTTTCCTCCAACCTGTGCAACAAGTTCACCAGGGACTCACTCACACAGTTTGCATCCTCGGATGCTCTTGGGGTTTAGGGTCTGGCCAAGGGCACAAACCAGGGGTTAAACCTGTGTCAGACTTGAGGTGTGTTCCTCTTCACCAGCCCTTCATTTACCTGCAGGTGTGTAAGAGGATAGGCAAGGAGCCATGGGACTGGAGAGGGGCAAACATAACACAAGAATGAAAGAGAAGGCACAAGCTCCATGCTGCCAAGGCTGTCCAAGGTGGCACATACTTGGGGGATAAGATCAAAACTCAATGTAAGATCAGTAAGATGAAATTCAGCACAGACAAAGGAGAGAAAATGAAATGCATGCGTACAAGCAGGGAATAATTTAGCTATAGCACTGCAGAAAAGCATCTGGCAGTTGGGGTGGATCACACAGGAATACGAATAGATGGGTAATGTGGTTGCAAAAAAAGGAAATTGCCACTGTGGGCTGTATTCATATCAGTGTTGTGTAAGGACGCAATAGACTGCTATTTTGTTTTACTGGGTATGGATGAGGCCTCAGCTGGAGTGCTGGCCTAATTCTGGTTTCCACCCTGCTGGTGGAGGAGGAGCAGGAATTATCCAGTGTCACAGAGAGAGGGCTGAGGAGAAAATATGGAATTGATACTCATCCTGAGTTAAAACTCAGGATAAAATACATAGTTATCAAGTTGTTTTCCATGTACTCTTACAGTTATGCAAGAACTATCAGCTTAATTTGGGTGAAATAGGGGTGAAATTTTGAACTCTGGCAATTCTGTTCAATATTTTTATTGACGACATGGCTGAGGGTACTGAGTCTTTCATGAGTAAATTTGCAGTGACACTAAGCTGGGAGTGTGTGTGTCAATCTGCTGGAAGGTAGGAGGGCTCTGCAGAGAGACCTGGAATGGTTGGATGGATGGGCAGAGTCTGATAAGATGAAGTTTAATAAGTTCAAGTGCCAAGTCCTGCATTTTGGCAGGACAATAACCCCCTGCAATGCTATTAGCTGGGGACAGTGTGGCTGGACAGTGCCCAGGCAGAAAGAGACATGGGGGTACTGGTGACAGCAGCTGAACAGGAGCCAGCAGTGTGTCCTGGTGGCCAAGAAGGCCAACAGCATCCTGGTCTGTATCAGGAATGGTGTGTCCAGCAGGAGGAGGGAGTTCACTGTTCCCCTGTAGTCAGCACTGGTGAGGCCACACCTTGAGTATTGTGTCCAGTTCTGGGCCCCTCAGTTTAGGAAGGACCTTGAGATGCTTGAACGTGTCCAGAGGAGGCAACAAGGCTGGTGAGGGGCTTGGAACACAAACCCTGTGAGAAATGACTGAGGGAGCTGGGGTTGTTTAGCCTGGAGAAAAGGAGACTCAGGAGTGACTTTATCACTCTCTACAGCTTCCTGAAAGGGGGCTGTAGTCAGGTGGGAGTTGGTCTCTTTCTCCAGGCAGCAACTGACAGAACAAGAGGACACAGTCTTAAGCTGAGAAATATAGGTTGGATATTAGGAAAAATTTCTTAACAAAAGGGTGATAAGGTACTGAAATGGTTTGCCCAGGTTTGGAGTCACCATCCCTGGATGTGTTTAAAAAAAGACTGGATGTGGCACTCGGTGCTGTGGTTTAGTTGAGGTGTTAGGGCATAGGTTGGACTTGATGATCTTGAAGGTCTTTTCCAATGTAATCATTCTATGATTATGTGATTCCCCTCCCCCAGTGCTCTGCAAATGCCAGGTAGTGCCATAGGTATGTGTTTGACAGTTAAAACGTTGGCACTCCCCCTCCTGTGACAGATGCGTGTCTGGTGATGGTAACGGTGTGCCTGCAGCCACTGGTCACAGAGCCCAAGAATGCCAGCCCAACCCATCCCTGAAATATGCATTCTTCTTGGCCCTGCCTTTGGCAATGAGCTTGCTGTATCTCCAGCCACATTACAAGGAATGATGCACAGTATCTGGTACTTGCACAGCACTATCCTGACTTCCTGACTTTTCTTCCAGCCCTACAATTCAATAATATTCTGATTTTGTTTCTGTGTACAGGGGGAAGGGTCATCTGATAGCCTGCCTTCTGCATTGATTGTTTTAACAGAGATCTTAATGTACAGTTTTCCCATTCATAAAACATTTCCATTATTTGTTTAATGCCTCTGGAGTGATTAAAATACAAAGTAAATAAAAGTGGCCCTTATTCTGAAAAATAAATCAGGCAGAACCAGAAAAGTGGCAATAACATAAAGGCTTTGTTGATTTGATTTTAGAACAGCAAATCCTTGAATAGACTAAATGGTGTTATGAAGATGCAAAATATTATGACAATCATTCTGCTATTGAACCAAAGCAATGCTATACTTCGCTTAGGGCAATAAAACAAGTGGGCTGTTCAAGAAATGCCTGGACTTGGCACTCAGTGCTATGATCTAGTTAACAAGGTGATGATCAGTCAAAGGTTGGACTTGATGATCTTGGAGGTCTTTTCCAACTTAATGATTCTGTGATTCAGTTTTTTTTAGGTATGTAACTACTGCAACACAAAAAAAAATTATAGCTTTATCTGTCATAACTATTACTCCTATTCATACAAATGAGTTGAAAGCTACTTCAATAGGAAAATCAAAGCACAAAAGACAAAAAATTTCTAATCACAAGATGCAGAGAAACAAAGACAAAAGATTTATCTTTCATCAAAATTAGCACATAAAGTGGTTGTCTCTCATTTATGCACATGCTCATTTGCACCCATCTGAAGTGGAGGTAAGAAGAGTGAAGGGAGCATAAATCAAGTTTGCACCTGCCCTTGAAAGAACACATGGCCACTGCTGCAAACAAACTGCTCCATCACCCCTTCCTTCCTTCCTTCCTTCCTTCCTTCCTTCCTTCCTTCCTTCCTTCCTTCCTTCCTTCCTTCCTTCCTTCCTTCCTTCCTTCCTTCCTTCCTT
>VXBB01013008.1:570347-654314 GCA_013399915.1 Illadopsis cleaveri
CTTCCTTCCTTCCTTCCTCTTCCCTCTCCTTCCTCCATTCCTCTCTTCCCACTCCTACATGACTCCACCTGGTTTACTCACAGAGGCTTGCTTGTTCATACCCTTCAATCAGTCTCTCGCTCCAGAGGAATAAGGACAGTGGTGAGATCATGGGGATGAGAAATGGAAGTAAGAAAGAACCAGCCTGGATGAGCTCTTCACTGGGAGAGGAAGAGAACCCTGAAAAATATGCACTATATTTTGAATTCACCAGCTGTGCAGGTCCCTGGCTAAGAAATAAGAAATAGAAGGGACAGCAGTATGACAGGACTTGAATTTCATCATGAAAAATGGACATCATGGTACTCCCCCTTCTCCATCCTCTCTTCTAAGGGCACAGAATGGGCAGAGTCAGGAATACAACTAGCACCATTTTATACCCCAGGCAAATCTACAACCTGAAAGTGTAAGGCAAATTTCTACCTGTTTCAAAGTACTTCCTATTTTAAACACTTGTTAATGTTTTTATTTGTATTATCTTTTCTGTCATTCAAAGATCTTGAGCAAGGGAAGATTTCTCAAAAATTTAGCAGAAACAAATCTGAAAGGAAGAGGATGTTGTGAGCATTACAATATTGGTTAAGCGCCTGTAAGATGAAAATGTTAAGTTTGCCTAAGAATTTGCAGTGGTATGTCCCACTTCAAGACAGCGTTTTAGTTCAGTCACCAAAAGTAGGTGTAGCTTATGTGAAATCCACCTGAACTTGATTTGATAGCAATTTTTCCAATAAATAGAATTAGTATTATTACAAATTTAGCAGAACACATACATTATATCAAACCTTTTTATATAATCTACAAATAATTGACATCAATTTTAAAAGAAGTCTTTCTTAGCCTTCATTTTATAATTTTATATGCTTTCTACATGGCATTAGTATTTGCAAACAGATTTTTCTAAGCAGTGTTCCCAGCTGTATGGTTACTTATACAGGTAGGCAGCTTCAAGCCATTTCTGGAAACACCTTTTTGCATCCTGGACATCTTCCAGAATGTTTTTCAGAAGCCAGGTAGGAGTTAGCTGTAGCAAGTCCATACTGTTGTGCACTTCATAGAGCATTTTTTTTTGCACCATCATGTCCTTAATTTCCTATATGCATCACCCATGGCATACTGTATACAGTCCATTACCACATAATCATATAATTCAGTGCAAGGCATAAAATCAGATTTATGCTTTCCTACTTGCCTCAGAAATTTTCTGTCATGTTTTAAGAAGAAATTAATCTACACTGGGAAAAAATGCTAGAACAAGTAAACTCTATTTATTATTGATAATTTTGACAACTACGAGCATATAAGGCAGTAAATGAGCATGAGCTTGATCCATTGCAAATATACAGTGATGTTAATACCTAAGTGTGCACAGGCAAGACAACTCATTTCTTAAAGTTATTAAATAATGCTTCTGTTGAAACAGAAATGCGCCATCAAATAACAAAACACTGAAACAAACCAGGATGTTACTGTCTGTCTTTGTTTTTATGTTTATTGGCACCCAATAAGTAGTCAGTGCAACCTTGTCCATCTGAGACCACCAGCTGAGTCTGGGAGATACGGAGGGTCCTGAAGGAGCTTCAGGCAGGAGTGCTGAGTGCTCAGACTATGGGACATCCTGGATTCCAGACCTGTCTATGGGTTCCTGATGTCTCAAGTCTATCTCAGCAGCTTCCAGACTCGGGCCTTGTATTTTGTTTGAGAATGTAGAGTAGTGAACCCAAGATAAAAATTTGGTGGAGAAAAGTGAAATAGGAAATAGTCTGAAGAAGTAGTTTTGTACTACACAACAATGAAATTAAATTGAAAATATTGAAGCTGTCCATGAACTGTTGGAAGAATTTTACCGTTCTACTGTTTTACCAATCTCAATCCATCTGTGATTCAGTTGAGCATGCCTTTGGAAAGCCATTCTAGCAAGAATCTAAACTTTTTAATTACTTCCTCCATGTTTCTAGGGAAATGAATAAACGTCTTACAGAGGAGCAAGCAAAGAAAACCTATGATCGAGCAATTAAACTAGAACAAGAATTTGGAGAATATTTCACAGGTATGTTTTTATTAATATCATTTTTTTTTTTTCCACAAGATATAGTCTTCTATTGCAAAACTACTGGATCAACTCTGTCTTTGACCTAGAGTACCTATCAGTATAGTGTGCCCAGAGCAAGGACTTCTGGCTTGAGAGTATGGTTTCCTTGAAATTCAAGAGCAGTTGAGGCACTTGACTCCTCAAACTCCAAAAGTTTGATGTCCTGAAGGAGTATCTATGCCGAGGGAAATTAAGGGACAAACCACTGTGCTTTGTATTACAGTTGTTTTATCTTCTGTCAGCTTGGGCTTGATCTTGTTAACCTCAGCAGCCAGGAGTGAACTCATTATAACCAGATCAGAAAGGTTGTATATCTGCTGCTGCCCACTGCTGAAGTAGGCTCTAAATTGAATGAAGTGTAAAGCTTAACCTCCAACAGCGGGAATCTCTCGTGGTGCCCTCCCCAGGACAGAACTGCTAGTTCTCTGAACTAACCTGGCTCAGTCTTCCCTGTATAAGTGGGATGGGTCTCTGTCACAGAAAGGTGCCATTGATTTGAACTTAGTTGTCATCTGCAGGGGTACAACTTTTCTGTAATCAACATCTCAGTATGTCAGTATCCCTTGTCATTCCATGAGTATCTATGAGTATGCTGAAGATCTGCTGACACTGGATGCTGTATCTATTGATTAAAAGAAATGTTGATGTTTTCTCTACTGCAGCTATTGTCCAAGGAGATAGCTTAGAAGATATATATAATCAATGCAAACTTGTAATTGAAGAACAATCTGGGCCTTTCATCTGGATTCCTTCAAAGGAAAAATTATAAATTAGCCACTGCACCTCTGATTACGACGGGAGAATATTTAGAAGAAAACTATAATATACTATTTGGAGGCTTTCCTGTTTTTGTTGCATTTATGTTCTTTGCAGTCAATGTGAATTTTGATGAATGTACAACACAAAGTGTTTGAAGCCATGAAGGACACTGATGGGTCAAAGGGTAGGAACAAAAAGACTTCTACCATATAAAGCAAATCTGTTGTGTGCTCAGAGCACGAGTTGTAGGTATAAACTTTTGACATGGAGACCCTCTGTCAAGGGGAGCTAAGCCACCTCCTGTGCCCACGCGGACATTTTGATCAATTTCAATGGCTGAGCTCAGTGTGTTGATTGCTTTAGAGAAGTTCCCAGCTCTTGAACCTCATATAGGGCTTGATCCTGCAAGGCGCTCAGCACTTGACCCCAATTCCTACACTTGAGTAGCCTGTTGATTTGGAGTCACTTGTGACCCTTCCCTACGCCGTTCAGTCCCACCAGTTCCAGTAGGACTATTCACGTGCTCAAAGCTAAGCACAGGCTTAAGCATTTTTGCTAGATCAGGGCCACATGCACCTTGCAAAATCAAGCTCAGAGTATTTGGTCCCCTTCCTACTGAGGTAACTGTTAGGACACTCTGTGACCTGACTGGGAGGTGGGTCCTGTTCTAAGCTTGTCATTGCACATTTGTAGTTGGTACACCTCGACTTTGGTAACTATGCACATCTTTTGATTTCTGAAACCAAGTCAACCATTTCTTTTTTCCCCCTTTGGATGCACTATTGCATCAGGAACTACCAACAATGCAGTTTATTTTGATGGTGTTTAGGGGTGGGAGAGGATGGAAGCATTTCACATCACACACACGTGCACACAAACACATTCCCATGCGGACACACACATGTATGAGGATTCACAGCACCTACGTTAACAAGGAGGGATACAACTGGGAAAAGCTTTAAAATTTTTGATTGTCTATTTTATCATTTATATTGATAGAAGGCACTTAAAGATGGAATAATTTATAAAAATAAAAAATATATTGATGTATAGAAACTAATTTCTATAGGTAAAATGTTTTTGTGAAGATATTTTGTAAAGATTAATTAATTGAAAGACTAAATATTTACACCCTTGTGTGACTGTCAAATGTAAAGAGGACCATCAAGTTGCATTATACCTCTTCCATAACAGATTATCTATTATTAATGACAAGCAAGATAATTCCTTAAATTGTAGTTGTCATCTTGTTTTTCTTTCAATTTAATCCTCTCCCTTGCCTCTGTTTAATCATGATGAACTCCTGTGGAAAGATCTCTTGAACTCACTGCCCTGTAGGAATTTTCTGAACACAAAAGGATAATAATGCATCTTTGAGAGGGACAGCTATTCAGAAGCAAAATGTCAGTGCCTAAATGCAGTTAATAATTTCTGTCTTAGGAAGGAGGCACCCTTAATCCCCAAATGTTTTATGATTCTTCCTGTTTCCTTCAGGGAAATAAAAAAGCCTTTGATCTTTCCTCTCTTTTCAGGCAGGTAGCCAACTAACTTGTATCTTCATTCATTTCACAGTCAACAAGGGTCTTAAAAGCAGAAACTGGGGCAATAGACATTTGTGAGGGATTTGGGGAAAGTCTGTGGAATTGCAGTTTGGGATGTATGGAAGGGGAGAAGGAGGTATTTTTTCCTCATTTCACAATGCCCTTCTTCTGTAAACTGATGCCATTCTTTACGGACTTACAAGGGGACAACTGCAATGGCTGCTGTGACAGTAAAACTGAATTGCCTTTGCTGCTGCTGTACCATGTTCTCTATAAAACCCACGCTCCTGCCTCTGCTGCACTGCGGGAGTGCAATGCTTCTAGCTGGTGGCTACAGCAACCCTAATGCTTACGGATGTCTTAAGGGCAAATGCTAAATAGACTCCTCTGGCACTTGTCTGTTTGAAGCTTACATTGCACCCTGTCCAGCTGACAGGTCTATCCAGCCACCTTCCGCGGACAGCGCAACGAGCTGGATGTTTGCAAAAGCCACCAGCAGTGACAGGGTTAAAAATACGGGCATTTTACTGGCTCTGAGCGGGCCTCTCACGCTTACTGCCCAACTATGGTAACTCTGAGAAGTTCACACTTCTTTAACTACTTTTCCTGCCTGGTCAGCACAGATTTATAAACAAGGGTTTCAGTTAAGTCTCCAGAAGAGTTTTGTCACCAGAAGGGCTATATATTTTTTTTTTTAATATTAATTAATGAATGCTTTGATTTTGGATAATTCTGCAGAAGTCCACAGAGTGGCCCCAGATCTTTGGAAGCCATGGATTTTTCCATGCTAGCAAAATACTATTGCCCCAGGTTGGGAAATAGCCCACCAGACCTGAAAAACCAAGTATCCTAAAGCAGGAACTTCATTCTAATTTTCAGCTCTGTTTTTAAGCAATCACATCTGCTTCTTTGTTTCTTAGTTCAGCATGCAGCCTTTTATGGTACTATCCTACTAGTAACTGTTTTGCTTTGTCATGTGCTGTGCTTTATGGTGAACAGTAACACTACGGCTGAGTACAATCGATTTTTCCATCAGTCCTTGGTTACTGTAGTAACATTATTTATTTTTCCCTGTCTGTTGTTTGTGCTTCCATTTTAGAGTTGACATTGCACTTCTTTTTTTTTTTTTTCTTTTTTTTAAATAAAACATATTTAAAAACAAATCGTCAAGAGAATCAGTGAGAGGTCTTATTTCCCTTAGGACTTGTACTCCCATTTGTTTTGTGTGTTGATGTTTTGCATTCCATGTTGCAGCATCCTCAGAGCTGCAGTCCATTTTTGCATTGCAGCTGTTCAGATCATACTGGGTGGTAGTGGGAGGAGGAAGAAAAGCATAAGACTCATGCAAAATTACATCTGGTGAAAAAGAAAAAGTCCAAACTCACAACCCACAGCAATTGGCACCTGACTCCATATTGGTGTTAACATCGCTTAGCATAATCAGATTTCTTTTCTGTCCATGTAAAAGACTTGGGAGCGTCTAACCATGAGACCAATGCAAATGCTGGACCCTTTAGGAAAAGTGCCAGATCACACCCCTGGTGCTATATCTCATGTTCTGGCACAGTGTGTAGCACCGTAGGGTCTAAGCAGAATCAAAATTATCCCAGCTTTTTGTCCACCCATGAATGATCACAATGACATCTTGCTAGCTTTGTGCAGATGTGCAATATTACAACTTAATTATTTTTCCTTGCCACAAATGACAAAATAAAAAATCTTCCATGCACTGACTCATTGAGAGCTTGCTAACAGGGCTCAGTGGAATGGCATTTCTTCACTGGTCTTATGGTCTGACCATGAATCAGTGAAAGAGCCTCTTTCTTGCTTAATCCCCCTTCCTACAGAGGTACCCTGTCCATGCTAGCGCTTTGTAATTTTTTTGGTAGTAAAGGCTGTTTCTAGATCAATATTCTGTGATGTAATTGTGTTTGTAGCTAGCATGGTTTGATGCTCCAGTATGGATAGGGTCCTAGGAACCACTCGGTAAAAGTCAAGGATAAGAAGTCTCTCCGTTGCACTGAAATTACAAATCCTCATCCTGGAGAGCAGTGTGGTACCTGAGCTAATAACCACTACGAGCCAGCAACAGTGTCCTAGGTATACAACATCCACCTACCTATTTGCATTTGTTTTCTATGGAGAAATTGTTGGCATTACACCTTCACTGTTACACACTAATCAGCACCCATTCAAATTGCATTTTTGTTTTGGTTTTCTTATATTTTAATATTTGTTTTTCAAATTGTATCCCTGACCAGAGGGTTCAGAGAGTGAAAACACATGAGGATATTTGTAGGAAAAACCATCTTGAGGAAAAAGTATCAACCTCCTTTTTCAGATGCAGATTTAAAGCCATAATATCTGCCGTGTTCACAGAAAGTGGTCTTTTATCCTTCACAGCTTTTAATCTCAGTATCTTCCCTCTTGAACATTTTGCCTGTCATGTTATGCATGTGGTTCACTGTGCAACTGCATTCAAGTGTGCAAGCCCATTCCTTGGTGGAATAAACTTTTTTCTTTCCCATTAAAAATCAAACATTTTGTCAATTGGTTCAGAAATAAGAATGAGGTCATTATACTAAAAAATAAAATTTCTATTCTAGAACACAAATCAAAGCTAACAACAGATAACATCTAAAATCTATCCAGCATATAGCTAGCCTAGATCCTCAGCTGGTGGAAGTCACAGTCACTCCTCTGATTTCAATGGAGTCCATCCCATTTATACCACCTGAAGTTAAACATCCATCCTCCTCATTACACTGATTTTTTTGCATCTCTGTAAAAACACCAAGGCCACCTGATTAAACAGCAGCTCAGCGCTTTCCATCATTATTCACTGCTTGTTTTACTGTAACACCCAGAGGGCCAAGTCATGGACCAAGATCCTTTTGAGGCCAGTGCTGTGAAATTGCTAACAAAAAGACACCCCAAGGGCCAAATGGATTTGCAGAAGGCTTAAGCTGCACTGATATCTCACCAAGAGCTATAGAAACTACCACTTCATTGGCCCTTTTTGAGACTCTGTCTTTAAGGTGAAAAGCACGAGAGGCGATCCATCATCTCTCACACCACATTAGCAGCTTACACCTTCTGGCCCTACAGCACAGGCAACTTGCCCTAATGTCAAACAGCATTTNTCTGGACTTGTGCTCCTAAATTTGAATTGGCCAGTTTGAATTTCTGAGTGCAGCAGCCTGTATGCACCAAGCTGCTCCCTCTAGTACAATGTTTGGTGCGTGTCTCTTTAGCAGGATGTTTCTCAGTCCAGCTGTAGTGTGGGGTACTCAGAATCTGAACTGGAGTTTACAAAACACCCTGTCCAGCTTACACTCCTGTTATGTGTAAATACTCTGCGCATCAATTCCATTTGTGTAAAGAATAAAGCACACACAATTATAAAAATTGAGCTGTATATTTCATACTAGCTGTGTCCTTGCTTATTTATTCCAGTCCAAGCTCTCAGCTGTGGTTCAGTTGTAAATGCTTGATAGAGTGTTTATAAATATGTCATGAATTTTATTATAAAATATTAATATTAAAGCATTTTTACACTTTATAGCAAATGGCTTCTTCACAAGGCATAATTTGTCTTTTTTCCTTGGAGCAGAATAGTAACAGAGAAATATTATGCTTTTATTTTGTCTTGAGACATTATCACATCTATCACACAAGACAGACACAAGACTGGAATTAGGAGGATGGTTTCAAAAATGACTAAGACACCTTTTCCCTTCTAGCCCTTTTTTATTTCTTTTTGATTTCACATTGATATGGAAGTTGCCACCAAGAAGATTCATTCTGGTGAAGTACAGCCACTTCTCTATTTTTTATAATTAAGTAATCATTCCATGTTTATGACATCACTGCACAGCGATGGGGAAAAGGACTGTAAGAATTACATTATATCTGCTTGTGAGCAGCTTAGTGGAGCATAAATTCACTTGTGCTATGAGATCCCAGCAGGTCAGAACCTTGGGGTTTGGCCATTCCAGAAATATCTTTGCCGATGGTTTGTGGGCTCCAGGGAGGCCATGTGAACATTGTCAGTCCCCAGCAGGGGCAGTAACATGATGGCGACACTGCTTTTGACACAGACAGTACTATCTGCAGTCTGCAGAGGACCACAGAGCCTTTATATGGCTCTGGGAGCCACAACTGAGAGTACAGGGAAAAAATTCTGTCCACAGGGTTTTACATACACAATCACAAGGATAGTTAATCACCTAAACATTCATTGTGATGCTTTAGCTTTCTCCAATAGATTCTAAAGAGGGAGGGAAACCAAACAATTGACATTGAGCAGGGTCTCTTATTAAAGTACTTTCTTCTTCATCCTCTTTCTAGGTCAACCTGAGCCAATTCCCCAGACTATACTCTGCAGAAGCAAGAGAAACTTAGAAAACAGTCTTCATAAAATGGATTGGAGATAGAAAGTACTTAAAATTATAGGGAGCTAGACATGCTGTGATGATCAGTTCAGGCAGTGGTGGCAAACTTTACCAGCCTTTTGCCTTGGCCAGGCATAGATCATGTCCCTAATGGTCACATTTTCTCATTTGTCCCACTGCCTTTTAATGGTTCCTTCACACTGACAGCCAAGTATCTTGGACTCAGTTGTCTGTTCACAACCTGTGGTTTGAAAGACACTCTCTCCCAGTTTGGAAAATTATTTGAGACCAAAGCTACAAGATAGGTGAGCAGTGCTTCTGCTGTACAGATACCTTTAAGTGCCAAATCCAGTCTTAAGCAAGTCATTTCACCATGATTTTCAGAAGAATTTAGGTTTCTGTCTGGCATAAGCAAATTGTTCATTTCACCATAATCAGAGCACTTTATATCTGGCACAAAGCAAGGCAATGGCACCTAAGCACCTGTGGGAAAGCAGGACAATGGTGATACAGTTCCTAAATATATGGGCACAGAGCAGACACTTTTCCCCATGAGCAATCCATACCAAAAACTTCATTATCAAAAATTCCATCCCTTAAACTGTTCAAGGCCAGGTTGGATTGGGCTCTGAACAACCTGGTCTAGTGGAAGGTGTCCCTGCCTATGGCAGCAGGATTGGAACTAGATGATCCTAAAGTCCCTTCCATTCCAAACCATCCCATGATTGTATGACCTTGGACAACTGAGGAAGACCTACCATAGTAGCCCTACCAGAGCAGGACTCACCAAAAGCACCATTACAAAGCCCATCACTGCAAGGAAGGTGACACCACGGCTGCAGAGCACGGACTGCTTGGGTTGGCTGACTGGGCATGTCATCAGTAAAAGGGCTGAGCTGGTCTGCAGACCAGTGTGTAAAGCTGTGAGCATAAGCACAACTCCTCTGCTCACCAGAGATGGGCAGTTCTGGACAGCACTCACTGCTACAGTCTCCTACTGATGGAGATGGATCCTGCCTGACCCAAAGGAGAGCTGATGGTGCCAAATATCCCAGGGAGGGGGAGCATGGTGCCCAGAACAAATAAGTAATTTTAGTCAGTGAAAAAATTTAATTGCTTGCTACAGAAGCTCATTAACTACTGTCAAGTACTCATTAGTGCTTGATCTAAGGAGAACCAAGTGGTGGCAACCAGGGAAAATTAATTAGGTCTAACATTACAACAGTGATAGGGTTGTTACAGCATCAGTAGAAGGCCAATACACAGCTGGCCCCTACATCATACCAACTGATTAACTGTCTCAGGGCAAGCAGCTAGCCTGAGGGCTTGCTCTGGAATGTATGGACAAAGAGCTTTCACTGCAGCCTCTTCTGGCTTCCCTTCCAACAGGGACTCCTTCCCTGCCAAAGACTTTGCCTTGCAGTAGAATAAAGGAATGCAATAGAGCATCAACTATAGATGGAAATGTAAAGATTTTTTAAGCTGCAAAACTGTGGGATGGGCTTTAAATATGTAAGAGAAGTATAAAATGCCAGGAATCTGGAGTAAAATCCATCCTTAACAGCTCATATGAAGTCCCAGTCTGAAGCAGAAACTTATCAGTGGCACCACCAAACTCTGTTTGACCTCTGCCTGACTTACCTGCTCCAGAAGACTGTTCTGAGCAAAAATCATGCTGGACTCCAGGGAAACATTTTCTTTAAGGTCTTCTTGCTTCTTTCTTTTTCCCAAGAAAGTATGTTGCCACTGTGCTACCTGCACTTAAAGCTGATCAGGGGCTGTTCATTGCCTTCAAACCAAAGGATAAGGCAAAACTGAACCTGTTATCACTATATTTAAGTACTGTAAGGGTCAAACCTATGTCAAACACCCATTTATTTCTCTATTTTTTAGCAAACAGTGTTTTGAACACTGTCAGTCTGTTGACTCACAGAACAAATCTGAAGGGTCTGAGGGCAAATGCTTGTCTTACACTCCTGCCATCTGAAATAGAGGTTTTGGACAGGAATTGTAGGATGCAGGAGTCACCAAAGCATCTTTTTTCCTCCCCTGATGGTGTATTTATTGGCTGTACTCTGCTTGCCTGGATGTGATTTGCTGGGAGTCAGTTGCTCATTAATGGCAATACATCTCCAGTAAAATATTAGGCAAATATTTTCTAAGCTATTAGCTCCTCATCTGTATATAATCCTTCTTTAACAGCAGTGGCATTTGCTGTAGGTAAGTATGCTCATCAGCTTACAGTGAAATCTCACAGGCAGCATATTCAGAGCCTCTTTTCTCAATGGACTCCACATCATCCTATTTTAGAGATACCAAATGAGAAGGAAAACACTATTCTGAGACTGTGTCTGCTAAACAGGGAAAAGCCCTGCTGATCCCCAGCTCCAAGGGGATTGGCAGAAGGCTCATTTCCAATTAAATGAGCTTAGATGTTTGCCTGAGCGTAGTCCATGGGGTAACTGGATTGGGGGAACAGGTACAGTCTGTGGATGTGAGGCAAATGGATCATGCCTTACTCAGCTGGCTGGATTTGGGGTAGAAAAGGGGTGTTCATTTTGACAGCTATAACAGGTATGTAAGTGAGGCCATGGGCCCAAGACACAGCTAATGGAGAGGTGTGGGAGTGGGAAGGTCTCACATTGTTTAGTTCACTCCATTAACCAGCAGAGTTACAGATGAGGCTTACAAGTCTCTGAGCATAAAGTTACACGGGGCAAATACCAATTTCAATGCTTTAAAGAAGCTGGAGTAAAACACTAGGGACCAGGAAAGCAGTAATTCATAATCCTGTAGAAGAAACCAGTTGTTAATTGAACCTTTGCTCATGGAGACAAATCCCCAGTGGCCACAAATTTCTGCCATAAATACAGCAACTGCCTTCCTTTAAGGAAGAATTGAGGCACCACAGAACAGTGAGTGCCTGAGAGAGACTCACACAGCCAAGGCATCATCTCACTGCCCACAAATGCATCCTGAAGAGCCCCTCCACACACGTCTCCCAACACATCAGCTTAAGCCAGCTCCACAGACTCTGCAGAGTAGCTGCAGACTTGTTCTTCCCCACACACACAGACACACACGGGCTCAGACACAGCAGTCAGGGACACAAATCACTGACCTGAGCAGTCTGAGTGCCTCAGCATCAGAGGAGCTGCTGTGGCAAGCACTGAGGCAGGAGCACTGTTATGTCTCTCCTTGGACTGCAAGCACTGCATTCCCACCTTCAAATCCCTGTGCAGAGCCCAGAAACTCTGCAATATTGGGACTCTGATGCTATCACTTAAGATGTTAAACTTTTACAGGTACTTTTACAGGGCAGCCCTTCAAGGTCCCTCACATAGGTACTTGTTGTGGTGAACATTTTAAGGTTTTCTAAAGTTTCTGTATATTTTGTTATTTGTTTATAATGGTATATCCCTTCAACCCCCCCATCCCCAATTCCCTGTGGCTTTTCCCTGAGATAGATCCCGTCAATCACACTGCCAATCACACCCTAGGCTTCAAGAGTTCTAGTATGGCTTCAAGGTGACTCAGCAAGGTATCAAGTTCCCCACTCCCCTTTCTTTCCATAGATGGCCCTGCCAATTGTCCCCTGTTCTTGGTCACTCCTCTTTCCTGAGATTGGTTGTATCTCCTTGCCTGAGAAACGCCCCCTGGTACTTAAGAGGCAACCCGATCCCTAGAGGGGCACTCTGTCACTCCTGCACTCTCTCCTCGTGGGTCCCCAGACTGAATAAACCTATCTGCTTCCCACGCGAGAGTCCTCCTTCTTCCTCGCTGTCTAACATGTTTCAGCCTGAGGTTCAGACCCACCAAACATCAAAGGTACAAGGCTGTACCCTTCATAAGCGGGCCGGTGAAAGAGCTGGCCGGTAAGCTGCACCGAACCCCAGCGGGTACTTGGACAGTATGCATCCATCACAGCAGAGTCTAGGGCAAGGAATGCATACAGTGGATTTTCCATCTAGCTGCCTTGAGATTCAGTGAATTGAAGCTAGAGTTCCCCTGAATTTCCCAGCCTGTCTGGAAAGCTTTAGGGTGAAAAGGGGAGCACACACACCCTCCATTACATGGAGGGTTTGCCACCTTGGCTGGACCAGTGTCATTGAAGTGCTGGAGGTACAGGTTATTAGGAGTTCTCTTTATTTAATTTACTTAATATTTATTTAATTCTCTTTAGAACAGCTAGAGCTATCTTCCCAAATTTTCCATAGAAAAATAGCCAAAAATCTATACTGGACTTCAGTGATACTTTCTACCTATTTGTTACATGACTAGGAAATTCTCCGTATGATGTGTACCCACAGGGCAGGGAAGTAATAATGCCACCTTGCACTAACACTCTATCTGCACAGTCTCTGTTGTGCAAGGATCACGTAGGCGAGAAATAATTTAAACTACAGCACCTTCATTGCTATTTTTTAGCCAATAGTGCAAGAAGTCCAGGCAGGGAACAGAAAAAATAAAAGATTAAAGAGTGATGTTTAACTGCAAAGGCCATAAGAAATACTGTATCTTGAGTAGCGGTAGAAAAGATGTAAGAAGAGAATATTTAGAGGCAGGCGACAGAGGAAGGGCTTGGCCATACACAAAGAGGGAGGAAGGGGATTTTGAAGCCAACAGTCCGTACTGATATCAAAATACAGTCCATACTGATATTTTAGTGAGGTGGGGGTAGGTCTCTTCCCCCGGGTAGCAAGTAACAGGACACGAGGAAATGGCCTCAAGTTGCACCAGGGGAGGTTTAGATTAGATACTGGGAAAAAATTCTTCATTGAAAGGGTCATCACACATTGGAACAGGCCCCAGGATGTGGTGGAATCATCATCCCTGGAAGTATTAAGAAAATGGAGTAGATGTGGTACTCAGGGACACGGTTTAGTGATGAACATGATGGTGCTGGGTTAATGGTTGGAAAGGCAGTGTCCTGACTATGGTGATGGTACCATTTGCCACCAGGAAGGAAGGTTGATAACAAATGGCTGCACAGCATCAAGTCTCTTATATGTTATGTATCCAAACACCAGACAATGTTATGGAAACTGGAAGGGGAAAAAAAGAGAAAAAGAGCCATCATATCTTGCCTGATTTTGGCCTATCCCAGCAATCTTGAGCTGGAAGGCTGAAAGTTCTTTGAAAATAATTCAGCCTCCATTTCACGAGTGAAGCTTTACAGGCACTACATTAACACATTAAATTACAGTCAGGCCAGAATTTGGCAAAGACAGTGTGCTAAGCATATCCACTCTAACTCTGTCAAGAGACCCCTCTTCTTCATCAACATGTACTCCTTGGCATTTCTTGCTGTTTCCATAGGTTTACACTTAGAGTGGCATGGTGGGTCTTGCTACATTGAAGTTGTCCTGATCAGTCAGGATGAGAGCAGAAGAGGAAAAGTAGTACAAAAAGTTGAAGAGTTGGCAGAGCCATAAAAAGCTGACTTGGAAACAGCATCAATGAGACTTATCCAAATCCACACCTTTCCCATAACTTACAGAATTGTATCTTTACTGACTACTGAAACTGCTGGTCCTGGGACATGTGTAAGAACTAAATTACACACATAGAATTAAATAGGAGGAGGATGATAATAACAACAGCAACAATAACAACAAGAAAAATAAATGTTTTCTGCTCAGTTTGAAATTTCATGGGTTCAGCTGCATGCCAAAAAAGAGATGGATAGTTGAATGTACTTGAACTTTCCATGAAGAAATAAGGCCCCCAAAATGTCAGTTCAAAAATATCATGTATTTTGACATTTAGGACTCAGAACAGATCATTTCAGGCTGACAGACCACAGCAAACTCCTTCTAGCTGGTGGTCACTTTTTTAATTTAAAAAGAGCTTTAAAAATATCTGTCTTTTGATCCACCTAAGATACTCTGAGATAAACCACTGTCTAAGGAGAAAAATAAAGTTTATTCCAGACAGTGTGACAAGCTTTGCTCAGACCCCTGAGAGGCTTCCACAGTAGAGATGAATTTTATTATGTGATATGGGCACACACTCACTTGACAGAGAGAGATTTGTAAGCCATTAGTAAGAGACCATATCATACACTTAAACAGATCAATTCCCATCCAACAGTGACAGGAGATAAATGAAAAATGTGTTATATAGCAGGGACTACAGACTTTGACCACTACAATCATAGAATGTTTATTAGACAAGTGAGTTGGAACCAAGTATATCTGAGAATAACAAGCACCGCAAAATCAAACACCTACTGAAGGTTTTTTCTACTAACTGTGTATTTTTAAAGAATCTATATTTATACCAGGAAACAATAAATCCTGCAGAACCAGAAATGAAGATAGCTCTGATAAAAATGTTTGGATATGTTTCAAGCAGGAAAACAGAGTTAAGGTGACAAAACAGAGGGACTCATAGAATCCAGCCATCCATGGTGATGGCCCATGTGAAAAAAGCAGAATGAATTATGAGACAGCAAAGAGCAGTTAGATTAAGGGGAGATAAACAGTAAAACAAAATCTGTAAAATAAGACTAGAGGTTAATTTGTTAGAAACCAGCACAGTCAAAAGAGGAAGGGGTAGGAGTAGAGAATGAGGCTGCCTGGAAATCTGTCAGTTAGAAGAATAGCCCCTAGACAAAGGCAACCAGAAGACTGATGAGCTGAGAGGACTCTACAATATGCTGTGAATACAATTAGTGCCTTCAAAGCCTCTGGAGGACACCATACCTGACTGCCCTGCTCTCTAGTAAACAGCATAAAAATTGTTTCAGAGCTATAAATCTTCACTTGACCAATTTTTTTCTGCTCAGGAATCCAACAGATCTTCCCACAGGCCTTATTCAACAGGCAGTATGCATAATATCTTGCTACAAATACCACAGTCTGACCCACTTGAAGATACTTACAGCAGCCAAATCTCATTGTTTTGCTTCTGCCTCTTCCCAGCTGAGCCTCTGGCCTTTTACTAATCCTACTATTTAACATTCACTATTTGCATATCCAGCCCAAAGTTAAAATTTCTTCCAAAATGGATAAAGTCGCTGTGCAATAGATGCCAAACTTTATTTGAAATATTCATCCCTACCACTTCAACCATTGACAATGATCACTAGCACTAAGCATTAATCACAGATAGCTAAATCAAGGGATTTTTTTTTTTTTCCCATTGTCAAAGCAAGTGCCACAGGCCCAGTCTCTGCCCTGTCCCATGGCACAAACCCAGGTAGCCACCACAGAGCAATGGTGACTCTATGAAGGACTCTGGCCCAACAACTCATCTCAAGAGTCTTAAATACAAATGCGTTTTGTTGGGGAAGGAAACTCAGGGTACACCCCCTCACCCATCATTGCCTCTGAATTTAGCAGTAAGTGTCCTTACATATGAGAGATGTTTTTCCCTACTCAGCAAAGATTACCCTTGGGATTTTCCTTCTCTGACTTAAAAACCCATAACTTAAAGAGTACACTGCAAAATGGTTCACATTTGCATAACAGCACTAACACAAGCAAATTTGCCTTCCCACACCAAATCCAGGCAAGTTTTCTTGGCTGTTTTTTCTTACTTTTGTATTACAGTCATAATGAATAAGAAAAAATAACTGAAAAATAACTGAAAAAATAACACCCTAAAAATCTTATCTCAAAATTTTCATCTGAGGTCATCAAGGGGTAATACCATAAATTTTGACTTCATTGTTTTCCAGACATAAAGACCAGTAAAAGAATGCAAAAAAACACATTATAGTGATACTATCAGTCAAGCCCTGTAGATTATGACAGTGTGAGAGATGCTGATGGGATTTCAGAAGCTTGAAAAAACTCTCAAAAAATGTCAGCAAGATGTTTTGAAAAAGAAGAAATTGAAGATGACATGCATAAAAATCATGAAAATAAATATCTGTTGAAATATAAGGTGCCATTTTTCATCAGAGATCAAGTGAAGCTTAGTCTGCATGTGTTTTTCTTACACCAGTACACTTCTACTGTTTCTCACTTGGTTTGCAAGTGTAATAGTAAGCTTTTGTAGTTTTCTGCCAAAAATTGCCTGGCAAGCTGCTTTTTCAGCTTGGGAATGCAGCAAAAATCTGTTGTTTACCTATCACATATTTTGAAGATGTGGAATTTTTCAGCTGATAATAAAAAGTGTCAATCATATTTTTAGCTGAGGAAACATGGTCCTGACTGCATTCAGGTTATGTCTTTTTTCAGTTACTGTTCCCCACCCGTGACATATTAGTGCCAGAGCTGCAGGCATACTTCAAGTTCATTTAAGTTCACCAGTGAAACTTAAGAATAAAAGTGGTTGAAATTCTAGTTTCAGGCTAGAAATTCAAGAAATCAATTTTTTTTTTCTAATTGAATAACTCATTAGTTTAAAGGCAATATCACTTCAAAAAATCCAAATGCTCCAGTCTGATATACGATGTCCAAACTCAGTAGGCAGAAGAAAAAGACCCTACCAGCTATTCATCATAGACTGATCCTTGCTGGACAATTCAAGCTGATTCTGTTGATGTTTCTCTCTTGCTTGCACTTAAAAACATCCAGTCCTGATAAAAAGTCACAAAACACTGGTCAGGTGATGCTGTCACCCAAAAACAAGAGAGGCAAGGTATGTACTGAGAAGGTGGTGCCTGAAGCTCTTCCAGGGGTTTATTTGCACTATACACTGGCAGTGCTGTGTAGTCCAGAAGAATCAATAAACTCAGTGAACAGGAGTCTGCTGGAACCCCTGGCAGCAATGAGAGGTTACATGGTTCAGACTTTATCCAAGGAGTGTGACAACTGCTGTATGCAGAAATACACACTCCCCTGATGAACCAGAATATACTCAGATGGATTTTGCAGATACCTGCCAGGCAGCCACATGAGCCAGTTTGACCCCACGGTTCTGAATATGCAGCTGGGCTTGGGACTTCCAGACACTGCTGTAACGCCTCAGCTATGAGTGAGGGGCTAATAACTAACATGGGTGAGTACACAGGCTGAATTAACAAAAATGCAGTTTGATTCTGTTAACAACAAAACAGATTATTCCTAAAAAATAGCTGTGATCTGTGCCTCCTCCAAACACCTGCCCAACAGTGAAGATCACCAAACTCCTGGGACTGTCCTGCTTTGAGCAGCAGTGTCAGCTTAAGCAGTTGCCTCTCTCAGCCCCTTCATTTTCTGCATAGAAAATGCCATTTTGTGTAATTTTTGACATGAAAGGACTCTCTAGAATGGTTCACACCATGAGTTGAAGCTGAGGTAGACCTTATATGGTCTTCAGACAACTGCAAGTGGCAAGAAGACTTAGCCTAGACCTATCTCTAGATTTAGATACCCCAGTGAATCTGAGCATCCAACATTTATGACTTACTTCCTTCCCTGCAACCCAGACAGCTCAAACCAATTTTTCTGCAAAAAAAAAAGCACCTGCCCAGAACTTTGTGGATGTCACCAAAAGCACTTAATCTGCTGTTATGCTCCAAAAAGTATGAAGACTTATAAAACTGCCCTTAGATGCCCATCTTTTCTTGAACTCCACGAAAATCAGTTCATCTACAGATGATTAACAAAAGATCCTCTTTGGGGCTGAGTTGGGAATTGAGTCCCATCTGCTGTACCTGATCTTGCAGTGTGGCCAGAAAAGACATCCTTCTGTCTGAGATTCAAGGATAAAGGAAGTTGACCTGACTACTTGTAAATATTGTTTTCCCTCCATCTCCTTCAGAAGGTTAGACACACCCATTAGGCCTGTGTTTTCCTGCCTGTGCAAGATTTAAGAGAGAAGTGAAAACTCCACCATGTACAAGTTTTCAAATTTATAGGCCACAAGATTATGGGAGAAAAGGAAGTATCTAGTCAGAATGAGAAAAAGACATTATACATATGTAAATCAACAGCAATCATAAAACAGCTGATACAAAGAAACTTAGTGATGTTTTTGCATGAAATTTCAATATTCCTTCTAACTTTACAAATCTCATTGAATGACATTATACTTGCCAAGGCTGCCTGCTTTTAAAGTCTCTAAAAACCTAACACCTAGTACCTCCATCGGGAGAAAAATTACTTAAAGAATGGGTCACAGTAGGCATCTATAGCCTGATCCTGAAAGACATTTTCATGCAGCTTTTATACTGATACAAGTGCTCCTCTAACTTTAGACCCTTACATTCAAGCAAGCCAACAGACATCCCTGGTCACTTGTTTTCCTAGGATCAGGGGGGCTCTTCATGCAACAGGGTATCCCTTACTGGGTGTTTTCACAAGATCAAAACCACATTCAGTAAGTTCATTTCCCAGTGGCCTCAACAGCTTCTGGCATATCAAGGACTAGTTGTCTTTGCAGCCAAGCTACAGTTTCAACCCATTTCTGCAGCAAAGGTGTCATTGTGTCGTGCAGGAAATGCATCAGGTATAACCCTGGTAGAGATGACTGAAAATGCAAAACACAGGCACTTAGGAAAATAAATAGGACTACAGACGCACTTCATGGATCTTGGTGAGTACCACTGCTTCAGAATTGTCTTCACTTCATAAAGACATTCACATACAAATTTTCTCAGCCATTGCAATAGCTATTTCTTAATTCACACAGGTCCTGGCCATTGAAAATTCATAGGCGTCTTGTCATCAACCTTTTTGGAAGCAGAGCTGATCTGCAGATAGACCATCCAGTGACCAAACCACATTTAATATTAAATCAACAGAGGTGTCTAAGGTGAAGAAGGAGGTGAGCACTGGTCTGGCCTGCTCAACCCTGACTGTGCAGTTATCTGTCATCACTGGTTCACCACAAGACAACCAGCCTGAGGATAGAAAAGATTCAGTATTGGTGACCCTAACCCATGATGGTGTCCAAGAATGTGTCAGGATAGGATTGTATTACTGTGCTGCTGAGAAGTACAGTCAGAAACAAGGATTTCTTAGGTTTAAAGAACTAATTTTAAATGGATTAACACAATGTTTCCTGTATTCAGAAGCATTCAGATTGTTGCTTTTGTTTGTTTGTTTCACCTGGCACCCAGAGGATGATGTATCTCTTCTTGTGTTTTGGGAGCCACTTCTTGTTTCTTGCCTCTGGACATGAATGAACTGATGTTGTTTCCAGCATGGAGTTAGTTCTCTTGCTATTGGAAAAGCCCTCTGCCTGACCTGCCTGCCTCCTCCCTGTGCTGCTGAAGGCTTAGAGGAGCTTAACCTTCAATCTCCTTAGGCAGATGATAAATTGAAGCTCAGAATGTCTTGATTCCATTCTGGCTTCTTTCCCTGTCTCAGGTTCCCCACTGATATGTGATATAGACAAAAGCAAATCCAAAATTATTTCAGGCCTTATTCAGAAGTGTGGTGGTTTCATGTTCGCCNTCACAGTTGTGTAAGATTATGCTGAGTAAGGAGAGACAGTGATTCCTTAACTTCCCTTGCCCTGTGTGCCAGACCACGTGACCCAGTGCAATGCCCTTGAATGGATATAAACCAAAATTGCATTTTGGTCTCAGTACTATCCAGGTTTTTATGCAGCACAGAGCAGAGGGTTTGAAAACTGGCTGTCAAAAGCTTATTTTTTTATCCTTCCATGGAGCCATTAACTTACAAAACTAACTGCCACAAAAGAATAGTCTCAGATTTCAAACACTGAGCACTGAGCACTCAACATTCTATTTAGTATTTATTGGCCAACTCAACTGCAACAGATTTGAAATATAATTAACTCTCACCAGATGTAACAATTTTGTTTGCATCTCAGCATCATCCAGAAAGATAAGAGAATTTTGTCCTTGAAATATTCTGTCCTTGAAATATCAACAAATATGAGCAAAAGCCTATGCAATCTGATTTAATCAATAACTCTTCTGATCAGTATGAGCAGAAGGGGTCACCTCAGAAAATGTGTGAAGTGGTTTTAGAAAGTAAAAACCTGATCTGAACAGCCAAAGAGTTGTTGCAATTGCAGATGAATTATTAAACACTCACAGTGAGCAGTGAACTTTCAGAGATATGGACACTGAGCAAATGCACAATCTGTATACTTTGGATGCAGAGCACAACAAAACCAAATGAGATCTTGGGCGAAATTCTCAAGAGCTGAGTCAGCTGGAAATTTCCTGCAGCTTTCTCCCAAAAATATTTTTTCCCAAGGAAAATACACAAAGGGGGAAAATAGAAAAGAAAGGTGGGAGGGTGCAATATTGCCCTGCTGTGACTTTTTTCTTTATTTGCCAAAGTCTGTATGGAAAAGTTCATGAGAACCATGCACATTGAGACTGACAGATGATTCACATCTCTTACTCTAGTTAACTAGTAGGGTGGTCATGCCAATTGTACACTTTGTCTCTCATGCTCTTTTTCATTTGCTGCATCGCATTAAGGGAAGCCAAGAGTACATTATGTATGCAAGTGCAATGGCTTCCAGCCTTGGAAGAGGAATGGATATTGCTGCTCCTGTTGGCTGGTGAGCAGAGTTAGCAATTCAGAGGTTTCTGCAGCCTCCCAGCATCTCCTCCCGGGGTGCCCTTGAGGGTCCATGACTGTGTGGCCAAGGCCTTTTCTCCACTCAGTTTTCACAGCATGTTGGAGACCACCCATCAGGCTACACATTTATCCAAGTTTGGAAACAGACATGCTGAAGAAGCACACCCAGTATGCACAGTGTGCTGCAGGCTGCAGCACTGGAATGATGGGAAGTGGGACAAGGAAGCAATGGTAAGGAAGAGGGACAGATCCCCTCCAAAAAAGCTGTCTTGCCATCATGAGGAATCAATTTCATTTCCATTGTCCAAAGCACTGGAAAGTCTGAAGTGACGGGAGAAGGAGGAGCTATCTGGTCATACCTGGGCTCCACTTGTGTTGGCCTAGGGCAGGAAGCAGCCACAAACTGCCACGATTTCTCTGAGAATGAGATGGACACTTCAAAGTCCTTTCCAACCCAAACAATTCGGTGATGAGGATGATGACGATGACACCTTGAATCCAGACACAGTCAGGGATGATAAGGCAATGAGGATAACTTCTTGCTATCCCAGAAGCCATTTACAACCACGGGAGAAGGACTGAGTTAAGATTTTTATAAACCACAATATTCTGACATAGAAGTAACAGCCTCACAGCTAATCTATTACTATTGTTGAGCACCTTTGTGCTTTCTCAGGTACTGACGTGAATCTTGCAGGACTATTGCTCACGTACAGGGGTATAATCAGCAGCAATCAATGCTTGCCAGAGGTATCTGATAGGAAGGTTACAACTATTTTCCAATATTAATCTCCTATGTGCTATAGTGCTTCTAGGTGCTGTAATTTCTATTGATTGCTGACTCATTAGCAGAAGGCAAGCACAAGATGAGCAAAGAGTTATAAGTAGGAAATTGGGAGTTGTGTAAGCTGGGTTATCTATCTGTAATTCTGCAGCACATCCCAGAGACACTGATCCTTTACAGAAATACTTTCAATATTTGTACCTCTCATTTCAACATCTAATTTATTATACACATGAAAGCTTAAAATGCTATAAGTAAGGCAATGTGACATTTTTGTTTTAAAATGTGATTTCTGTAATTTCATACTGTGCTTACTGACTTTTAAAACCTTTCTTACACAGGTAAAATTTGTGCATTTAATTCCATGTCACTGATTTTATTTTTGAAACAAATCATGACTTGCCTATCTTCCCTTGGGTTTTGCTCTTCTCCACTACCTACCAATGTGTGGCCATCAGTCTGGTTGTATTTTGTTTCAAAGATTAAGTTTTAGGGTGCTTTAGGGCACTTGGTAACATTGTCTGTGCTTTATTTCCTCCACCTCCTCCCTATAAAATGATGACAGCAACACTAATTTTCCTCATCTCTTTAGTTTTCTTATATAAGTGCACAAACACTGTGAAACAGAGATAGACCTTTAGTGCATGTTTTCGTAGCTCCAAGCAGATGTGGCCATGATCTCTGTTGGGGCCAGGAGACACCATTGTTACAGAAATGATAATGTTAATGCACTGCCTGTGGGGGTGTTATCTCTCACTGAGAGAGAAAAGGCTTATGAAAACTGGCTGAATTATTGTTGCTTTCTTTGCGTGTTGCAGCACTGACTCCATGCTTTGTATAAATGCAGTGGCAAAGGAACATACCCAGGCAGAAGTAACTGGTAAATTATGCTGACTTCTTAACCTCAGATCGGCATCTATGTTTATCTCCTCAACATTTGTCATTCCTAAAGGCTTTTTAGGGGACCTGCTCCTCTCAAAGCAATTCCCACCAGTCCATCTCTGATTAAACCCATGCTGCTGTGCTCCTGTGAAGCAGGGAAATTGGTGATAGCAGGGAAGCAACAAGAGGAAATTTCAGTTGTATAGTGAGCTTCTTTGAGTTGATTCAATTTCCCGGGTAGTACTGTAGATCAATTGCTTGATTTATTTAAAAAGCAGATTGGATGAAGTAGTGGAAAATGTATCAGAAAAGAATCCTATTCCTGGAGGATAGACTAGGGAAATGATGAAGCTTCCTTGAACTCTGACTCCTTCTGTTCATTTTCTTATCTTCTTCTTATCTATCTAAGTAGAGCACTATTGCTACACTTCTTCAGATGAAGACTAAGAATGAAGAATGTGTAAGAAGCAGTCTTTTTACTCTAACAATAAAAGCTTCCTAGTGAGCAACCTGGAAAAAAGGAGAGCTTCTGAGAGTGACAGGAACAATAATAAGATTGTATCTGCTGGCCTCATCCAGCACATTAACCTAGTTCTGATTTCCCTGGCTGACATGGAGTTATTCCTGATTTAATTCCACCATAACTAAAATGGCTCAGAAATAAAGGTGATGTATCTTGAATACTTCTTTTACCTGCTCAGAATCCATGTACCATTTTTTCATATCATTGTTCATACTTGGCAATATACATAAAAACAGTGAGGGGAGTCCAGACTGGACTCTATTTAAAACAAAAATATTTGTATTCTTGCACTGATATCTTTGTCTGGTGATACAAATTAAGTCATCTTTTCAGAATCTGATAAGCTGTTCCACACGAGCAGGAAGGACAAAGGTTTCCAAAGCAGATTAATGCTGTGCAAATTGACCTGTGCTGCTCCTCCACTGAAGACAAATGAGGTCACATGGGTGACTTTGGTGACTTTGGTCACGTATGGTGACAGCCCCACTCAAGTAGTAGCTGCAGAGAAGCACAAGGGTCAAGCAAGATCCTTGTTCCCCAATGTATTCTACAGTGCCCTTCTGGGAGGAAGGGGGTGGTTGGATCACAGAATCACAGAAGAGTTTGGTTTGGAAGAGACCTTTAAAGGCCATCTATTTCAGTCCTCCTACCATGGGCAGGGATCTTCAGCTAGACCAGGTTGCTTAGAGCCCCATGCAACCTGGCCCTGAATGTTTCCAGGGGTGGATCATCCACAGCTTCCCTGAGTAGCCTATGGCAATGTCTCACCACATTTACTGTAAACCATTTTTCTTATGTCTAGTCTGAATCTACCCTCTTTTAGTTTAAAACCATTGCTCCATGTCCTATACTACAGGCCCTACCAAACAGTTTGTCCCCACCTTTCTTTTAAGCCTCATTTAGGTACTGCAAGGTGCTAAAAGGCTTTCTCAGAGACTCCTATTCTCCATGCTGAACAATCTCAGATGTCTCAGCCTTTCCTTGGAGAAGAGGTGCTCCATCCTTCTGATCACATTTATGGCCCTGCTCTGGACTCACTCCAACAGATCCATGTCTTTCCCATACTGAGAAAATGAGACCTCATTCACCTAACTAAAGCTTAACTCAGCTTGGGCATATTGCTTAGGCACACAATCAGCTGCAAATACACGTTTGAGGTTTGCAGTAGTGCAACCAAAGAACTTGTAACTGGTACCAAGGAGAGCTGGAGTGAAGAAGGCACCTAGTCCAAAGCAAACTTTACTTCCCCTTAGGTACCAGAGAAGAGAGACGTTAAAAGGGGCAGGCCATAAGTTTTCACTTCTCTCTGAAATGAAATCCTATAAATTAGAGTTTGTCCTCTGACAGGCATGGAGCATGGCAAAGATTTTACCCAGGCAGCTCTGCAGTGCTTCTCACATGTGGGTGGTAAAGGAAGTTCCTGCTCCTGTCATGAGCTCAGAATGACAACTACAGTTCTCGACCTTCAGTTTGTGGATGAGAAGTGAAGAGTAGGTGACAATAAGCAGAATTTCCTGCCAAGCCCTTGTACAAGGACATTTCCTTAAATAGGATTTCTTTTCAGAAATAAATAGTTCCTCAGAAAGAAGAAAGCTTTTGTTCCAATACACTTTTGAATATCACTAAAGCTGTAAGGAAAAATGCCTTGAGGGCAAAAAAGTCCAATATTTTTTGATTTAGCAAGCAGAAGTAATTCTGTTCTTACAGATCTTACTGCAATCTCCAGCTGCCTAACTCTGCCTCTGCAGGGGAAAGAGAGCCGGGAGTGCCTTACTTCTTGTGAAGCCAGAAAAAAAGAGAGTAATCTCAGCTTCTCTCCCAACTTTTAAAGTGTGTGTTTCTCAGAAGTAGATCTTTGCAAGCAATTAGCCATTTTAGTTGTCAGTTTAAAAGAATTCACCTATTAGACTCCACCATCTGTGCTAAACCAGCACAGAAGATTATAAAGATGGAGACAGGCTCTTCCAGGAGATGCACAATGATACATAAAAAGTCAATGAACACAAGTTGCATCACAAAAATCTCCAATTAGATATATGAATTTTGTTTAGCATAAGGGTGGTGAAACACTATAACTGGGACACAAATAAGACAGGATTTTACAAAGCTACCTGCTTCTCAGGGACTCTTTCTGAGTAGGAGGTCAAATCATATGACATCCAGACTTCCCTTCCCACCTAAATTATTCTATGATCCTGTGACTCCTAGTCACATACATTGAATTCATGGACTCAGTTTATATTTTTTCTTACAGCAACATAACATGAGGTTCAGTTTCTTGTTTTGCAACTCAAAATTTGAATTTTTTAGCTACATTTTGCAAGGAGCTATGGAAGTACCTACTTAATCTCTATTGGAGCACTACCAACTATTAATGTGCATCATTACAGGACAATTCTATTCTGTATTGCTGCATAAAGTCTGAGAAAATACATTTGAACCCTGAATTACTCCTATTTTAAATATAGAAAGATGACAAGGAAGAGCCAAAGTAAATTCTCTGTAATATGCAGTGTGCAAGTGGGGCTACAATATCAATGTAAAAGGTCTGTCAGAAAAGAATCAGTCCTGTCTTCCTGGCAGCAGAGGAGAACCTGAATCACCCAGCACACCTCAAGAAGCCAACACAGCTGCTTGTTGTGACTTTCAAAGCCTCAGGTTGACCAGAACAAGACCATCAGCTTTAGAGTGAGACTTTAGTAAGACTGGTTCCTAGGCAATGGGCAACAGGATCAGGTAAGAGATGGACCTGGATCCCCATCCACTGTATTGTTTTTGTTTTTCTGGCACGTAGGACTGGGAACACTGAACGATATCCAGACTGTCTACATGGTGTCTAAGATTTAGGTGGAGTTTATTGCCTAAATCCAGGAGCACTTATTAAACTAATGGCTGCCTGGAGCCCTTTTGACTTGTACAGCACATAAAAATCAAATGGCTCCCTGGTGTTAATGCAGTACTCATTAAGCACCTGAAGACACCTAATCAGCTAAGTGGGAACCTCCCACCAGAATTCTGCAGCTTCTCAGAGAAAGAAGTGAGCACCTGAGGTCCTTCATCCATTTGGTACATCCAAAGAGCTCTTGGAGCACTTGAGCTGCACTGACCAAAGAAAGTCATCTCTCCCACAGCAGATGAAGGACAAAAATCATTGATCAGGTCTAAACTTCCAATAAATCAAAGACATGCTGAAGAAAACGAGTCCTTTTATAAACACAGATGCCCTTGTTCATTATCAATCACAATACTAAATTACGAGAATGAGAAAAAGATTTGTACCTATTAACTGTGAAATGCATTTATGCAAACACTTCTTTGCTTTATTGTCTTGTTATGAAAAATTCAGCTAAATGAGGAGAAATCTGTTACTGGCAGCTTAGCTTCCTTCAGGAAGCACTTAGAATGGGTCAGGGTATTCCCCAGTGTTTTTCCCAGCAAGAACACAGTTCTGCAGGTGTATGGAATTGTATAACTTAGTGGTACTAACTCAGACAAAGGTGATAAAATTTTACTATAGAATATTTCTGATTAATAAGTAAATCATATTGATTAAAAAGTATATAATTAGAAGACCTTTAATATTCACTGTGGGAATTTAGGACTGGGCTGAGCAACAGCAAAATTATGATTCTGACACTCTACCACTACTTCATCTGAATATAGTAAAAAATGTCGCCTTTGGTTTTCCAAGGAACAGAGCAGGTTCAGAATATTGTTGCATGCTACTCTCCTCCTTGACAACATAGAAAACCCAGCTTCCTATCAGCTTCTGGCAAAGAGAAGATTCAATTCATAATGGTAGGAATCAGTTCTGGGAAATGCTCCAGCCCTATCTTATGCTTGCTTCCACAAACAGATTTTTGAAAGGATTGGGGAACTTTCTGACCAGTAATGTTTAACATGTGGTAAGATAAAGACAGTCAAATCTCTTCCTCCAGGCTATTTGTCGTGGAATCAGGAAAAAAAAACTTGTCCCACTCATCACTGCACAGCTGAAAATTAAGGATATTATCCACTATTTAGAAGCATCATCTACTGCTACGTTTGATGAACTAGTAAAGGATTCAAATGTATTCTCCCATTCATCAGCATATACTGCTGTTAAGGGGTGCAAGAATTTTTCTGTACTGGTAGGTAAGAAAAATTAAGAAAACAATGCAACCTCACCAGGAAAGACATTCCTGGTGTCACCTCCTAAGGGATAGGCCCTCATTTTGCCCTGGTAATGCAAAAATTTATCTTATCTCTAGTAAACAGAGATTGCTTGCTGGCAGCACAGAGCTGAGCATTACAATCACCTCTATCATTCAGAAGCAAAATAAGTCTGACTGGCAGCAAAGGAAGTTTTCTTTGTCTACTAATGAAACCTTCTGCCGTGACATTTGTAGTAAGTTGCTGTATTATGAAAGTAAAAATTAGTTTCTACTCATTGTTAACAAAATAGCACACCTCGTATTTTGCTTTACAAACTGTCAATTACATGATTCATGAGGAACTATCACATTTTGCAATGTCTTTCCATTCTGTATAAAACAGACTTTCATTCAGTGCTTCTTTCCATATTCCACATGTTGTGACTGTGTCTGCCATCAGATCATAGGATCACAGAATCATTAAGGTTGGAAAAGACCCCTGAGATCACCAAGTCCAACCTTTGGCCAATCACCACCTTATCAACTAGACCATGGAACTAAATGCCACATCCAGGCATTTCTTTAACACCTTCACAGGGATAGTGACTCTACCTCCTTGGATAGTCCACTCCAATGTTTAACAGCTGGCTCCATGAAAAAATTCCTGCTGATATCCAGCAGATAGTCCCTACAACTATGTAATGACTTATAAGATCTCTTTTTCTGTGTCCTAAAATCCACTTATAATTGGAATAAAATTTGAAATTCAGTGTCTCAGCAACTTGTGCAATAGAGTTAGAGTTGGAATCTTTCCTTGACCTCCTCTGGGAACATGAAGATTTCCACACACACTGTTAGCACACTTTTGCCTCTGAGCAATCTGGGCTGCACAAGACCTGGAGCTGAACCTAGTTTACCTAAAGGAGGTTGGGGCAGAAGTTTAAATGCCCAGATGGAGGGAAGAATAATGGTGACATTTAAATCACCTACTTAGAGCAAAATTTAGGACTCCTCATTAAAAGAAAACCACAAAATGTCACAAAAGCTCTATACCATGGGAAATGTAGTAAAAATGCTCTGGCAGGGCAATATCTACAGTGAAATCCACACTGGCTCTGAATCACATCATTAGTATGTTAACACTATTTGCAGTTTCCACACCATGGTAACTCTTCTTCTCAGGAGAGCAGTAGGAAATTTCCACCAAAATATTTTTGATTAAGAAAAATATCAGTTTCTGTATAATCTAAGGCTTTGGTGAGATTTTCTTTTCTCACTGGGACCACTAATGTTGAACAAGTTTTAAAATCTTTAACTGCCTGAGCTTCTGCAGTATCTCTTAAAACACACAGGACAGCTGATTTACCCTGTGGGCTTGATTAGTGCATTCATAATTCAGCAATGCTTCAGCTCATGCTGGAGCACAATAACACACAGGGCATGGATCTAACAGAATCAAAACTCTGTATAACCACCTTTTCTCCCCTGGAAAGTCTCCATCTGTTGAAAACTGGTGAAAGCAAATGTTAAATAATCAAATATTGATATCAATAACAAAATTTCAAATTAAAAAAATCTAATTATTTCCATTTCAAATTCATAATGAAGTCAATTGAATAAAACCTTGAAAACAAAGCTGGGATTTTCTGAGGGACCAAACCAAACAAAAGCAAGTCAAAATGCTACAAATATTCAAACATAACTCATAAGCAAACTATTTCACTGCAGCAGGCCGTTGCAGGTAAGTGCACATTATGGCCAGGTGTAGATTTTTCACCAAAATTACTGCACCAAAGGATGAGATGTCACGGGTGAGTGGAAAAGTTACAAAGCTAATGTGGCAGAGGGGAGACTGAGGCAGCCACTTCCTTTTTCAGTATCCAAACTATGGTCAAAAGCTTTTCCTTGGAAGGTGATGAAATAAAATTGAATCAGTCTGAAAGAAGGGAGAGAGTTGGCAGATTGGCAACTAATCAAGACAGGGCAATAACTACAAATGGTCACAGGAGATAATGGCGCAGTGAGCTCTGCTCCTGTCTAAGCAGATGTTTGGTGTATTGTCTCTACCTCTGACAGTTCCAAGGGTGTTGTCTTTGTATATTTTGGCAAAACTTTTGTCACTAACCATTTCAACGAAATATAAATGAGTTGGCAACAACTGAAACTTTCCAACTTTTCTCGTGAACCATCATAACAATATAGTGATCATATTTATTTTAACAAACTTAATTGTCTTGAGCCACAGAACAAACCACTGTAAATATTTCTGAGAAAAAAGTCAATATTTCTGCATTTATTCCACAAAGGAGTTACTAGGGCTGAGAGCATGACAATCAATGTTTTCCAGCTACAGTGGTTGCAAAGGAGTTTGCACAGGCTCTGGGTGGGTTTTAGTCAGCAGGAGTTAGCTAAGATGAATCTCACTCCATGGAAATAGCAGTGCTTTAAGAGAAACCCTGAGGATAAGCAAAAACTTTTCTCTCTTGGGATGAAAGATAAATATGTGAGGAAGTTGGGGCTTTAGCAGCTGAGTCATGGGCTTTCTATATGTCTAAAGTGTTTGAAAACAAAATAGTGTTTTTTGGGTTTTTTTGAGCTGTACAAACAACTATGTGTCTGAAAGTCCCTATGTCAAATGAATCCATGTTCACTCATTGCTCATATAAAAAGGCTGCACATCTCTGAGTGTAACTGTACTGAGATCTGAAGTTAAGTGAGTCTTCTTTAGTGGTAGCTGAGGAGCCCCAGCAGGCTTAGGCCCTTTTGCCACACTGAGAAGTAAGGCATAGAATTTGGCAGACAGCCATCGAAACACACTAGCTCTACTGTGGTATCATCCTTCTCTTTCCATCATTTATATGATGAGGCTGAAAGGCCTCAGTGAGGAACAAGTTTGTCACTAGGCTGAGCATCACATAAAAGATGTCCAGTAGAAGGGAAGAAGAGTGAGATTTGTTGCATCTGTTTTAAAGAGAATGACTTAACTGGACACTCACCCAATCTCCATTTAGGTGGTTATACTTATGCAGTTTCTCACAGATAGCTGTCTATAGTAATTTGAGAGTCGAGTATGGTTCCTCACCTGCTGGCTTCCATATACTGTGTGTCATATTATCCAATTCCAAGCAGATGTCTTAGATACCCTATGGTCTCTCAGAAATCAGCAGTATCTACAGGTGGGCAACTGAACTGAGATCTTTAAATTCCCTGGCAATCAATGAACAGTGATTCCTGACTGTTTTAGGATGCACTCACTGTGTTAACCAGGCCCAGGGTTCAATTCATCAGGATGTCCTCTGTTACATCATACACCCTATGGTGTCTGAGACATGCAGTAATATGATGCAGCATTTACACTTTTTTGGAACAGCAGCTGGAGACCAGATGGGAACCAGTGGGACAACTCAAATGGTACTGCACACTTCTGTATGAGCTGCTGAGCTGAGATCTTATCACAGAATCATAGAACATTTTGAGCTGAAAGGGACCTTAAAAGGTCATTTAGTTCCAACCCCCCTGCCATGGGCAGGATCACTTTCCACAAGACCAAGTTGCTCAAAATCTTTTAAAGGCTTTTTAACCTGGCCTTTAACACTTTCAAGGATGGAGCATACACTTCTCTGGGAAATTCGTTCCAGGGCCTCTCCACCCTCAGAGTATAAATTTCTAATATCTACTCTAGTCTCTTTCAATTTGAAGTCATTACCCTATCACTACATGTTCTTGTGACAAGTCCCTCTCCAGCCGTCTTGTAGCCCATTTTAGGTACTGGAAGGCTGCTCTAAAGTTGCCCTGGAGCCTTCTCTTCCACAGGCTGAACAACCCCAGCTCCCTCAGCCAGTCTTCACAGAAGAGTTGCTCCAGCCCTCTCATAATCTTTTGACCTTCCTTCTGCACACATTCCAACAGGCCCATGCTCTCACATTGTGGATTCCAGAGCTGCACACAGCAAGCATTCATCCTGAATGCTTAGAGACTGAGTCCACTGCACTTACCTGGGGACTCAGAAGTGCCTTAGGCTGGAGCTGTACCCCACCCAAAGGGCCTTATCCAGTTTCCAGCAATCAGAGTTTTGTGCCATTTGAGACACTCCCTGCAACCTGGCCTTCAGCTACCACTCTTGAAGGATGTGTCCCCTCCCAGCCTCATGTCATGCCTGCCAACCCCATGCAGATGTCTCAGTTCCTTAGAGCACCCCACGTTACACTAAAAGCCCCTGGTTAGGTGTCATGGAAATACCAGTAATATGGTTGCCTGTACTAAGCTAATGACTCAAGATTTTCTTTATAACCAAGAGGAAAATTGGTATTTCGGATATATTTTGGGTGGCTTATTTTAGGGATTTATTTTAGAATGAGATTTACCATAGCCAGGGGAGCTGATTTCTCTCCATTCCTAATAAACAGAAGGAGGCCCACTCAGAAGTAGACATTTACAGTCAGGCACCTGAATCCCAGCTCTCAGGAGCGACCCAGACCACAAAGGGAAATCCAGCATGAATTCAAATCCACTCCAGAGACACAGAGAAGTTACCAAGGTTTGATGGACCATGGAGACCTCAGTCGAGCAGCACAGCTGGGCTGGGCATTAGTTCAGAGGCAAGTTCAGCTTAAAGTCGCAGTGCAAGAGGTTTAAGATGATGGGTTTTAACATACATTTGTGCTGAAATAAGAAAACAATCACAGCCATGTCCACTTCAGCAAGCAGCTGGCTGAGGCACAGCCACAGTGTGCCTGAGCTGCAGTTCCTGCATTAACCCATCACTGCTGTTTTTCTGCTAATATTCTGCTAAGCTTCTCCAAGAGGTGCCATGGCAACAAGCACCTTGGAACCGCTTCCCAGATTATACAGCATGTTATGCAAAGTGGCCTGGCAGGTTTTCTGCTTTTAATATTCAAAGGATTACCTTTAAGGTAGCCTATATATTTTCAAATCCCTAAATCCCTTGACACCTGGACACTTTGTATGTAGCCCTAAACATACCACAATTTGGCTCCCAGACTTCAGAAAATCATTAAAAAGTAGAGCAAGCATGAACAGCACAAGGCACTTCTATCTGACAGAGATGTTGCAAGAGGCAAAGAAATGAAGGCAACAGGAAGGAAAATATGCCATACCTACCCAAGAGAAAGGGTCTGGCTAAAGTAAGGCATCAAGTCAGCAAAGGAAAATTGGTCTTGTGGTTTCATATGAGGATAAAGAATGTTGTTTCCAGCTATGCTTGCCACTAGCCAGACTCATGTTTCATTCAGGTAGGATTAAAGGCTTGTGCCATGCATTCAAAGGGACTATTCCCCATCTACCCATCATACCCTTTCCTCCCTTTGCACCCTTATCATGCTGCTTGTCACCACTCATGTCCACGGAGCTGTGTGCAGGAGATGGGGCACTAAACTGGTCCCATCATGCCACATTTGCTCAAAACCCTTGGGCCACGAGGTGCTGCAGCCAAGGAGGAAGGACAGAACAGGCAGTGCTTCTCAGCTCTCCTCTCTTCAGGGCAGAACATCCTCCTCACTCACCTCAGCTGCACTCGCAGCTCTTCCTCGGCAGCTCTGCCCTGGAATGCACCCCTGGCTGGGATGCTCCAGAGGGCAGCAGGGACTACTGGAGCACAGCACACGCCTACCAGCCTGCTTCTGCCCACCCGGTGTTACTCTCTCAATGTGAGTCCCAATAAATTAGACAAAACTTCCCTCAGGAGGCTGTTAGAAAACCCTGATTTATGCAGGCCTAGCAAACAGGCACTTGGATACCATGGTAATTAGCACTGTGAAAGAAGAAAAAAACCCCAAAAACAACAGTTTTTCTTCTTTTTTATCTGATTGGTGAATTCTCTAGGGAATGTGGTTTTTGCATATGCACATACCATATGGACAGGCAAGGACAGAGGCATGATCTTTCTGAAATCCCTCATGCTCACCTGAATTATGAGCAGTATGGAAATTCAGAAAAATTTCAGCCAGTCTTGCTTCCACCTTTATTAAGTGTCACAAATGCAGTTCTTGAGTGACAGGCAGATTTTCTGCACCAAATGCATTCAGTTGCCCAGATCTGCAAGAGGAAATACTCTAAAAGTAAATATTCTAATTTGTTAAGCCTTCTATCACTGTCTTTTCCCTCATCCCTGACAATTAGGTTATCCTCACCACCGGCTCATTGCCTCCTCTCTCCCTTATCTCTTCATCTACCTATCCTGCTACATCAGCAGCTTGGGATCACCTCCCAGACCTTCTTGTCTATCGTCCACACCTCTGCTACTTAAATCCCTCCCAAGGAAGCAGCTTGGCCATCTTCTACCTATAAAAATTAAGCTGTTGTCATCCAAACTCCAAGAGCTGGTATCCACAAAGCTTTCTCCACTGCCTTACTTTGCTCCAGGACCAGCTTTTCCTCTCCTAAGTGTGTGCATGGAGACAGTAAAAGCCACTTCAGTGGCCTGACTTTGCCTCTGCATGGAGCCTCTTTCCTTCCCCTTTCCTCACACCTTTTCAATAAGGCATGCTGGGTTCTTTATGAGTTTGGACTGTATTTGGTGGACACAGAGAGCAGATTACAACAGTGTTAGTTGCAAATCACCAGTACAGTGTCTTGTCCATCAAGAGAAAGTACATTTCAAGTGTATCCATGCAAAGGCCCTGGATTTTAAAAGACAAAAACCTATGAGTTGGAACTGGATATATGAGAAGGGCTACCTGAAGAGGCTTTCCAGGGAAGTGGCACTAAGCCTGCCAGAGTCCAAGAAGTTCAGTGCTCTCAGGCACATGGTGTGCTTCTTGGGGTTGTCCTGTGCAGGACCAAGAGCTGGACTTTGATGATCCTTGTGGATCCTTTCCAACTCAAGATATTCTACAATTCTGTGAACATGACTGACTTGCTGCAATGCTCCTGCTGTTCCCACAACAAAGGTGACACATCTTAGGGAGTTGAATGAAGAACCCATTCCTGACCATAACCAACAAACATGAAACTCTCAGGCCAACTAGCACATGAAATAGGCAAGTGATAGATAATCAAAGAAAATCTGTGATGTTTCATTGTGTTGCCTAACATCAAAAGCCAAAACCTCTTGCAACAATGTTAAAATAGTAAACCTAAAATCAGACCCTTATTGGAAGCTCCCAAGTGTGCTGGTGGTCATGGGCATGCCCGGCATCAGATTTCTACAATTTTTATAAATTTAAAAAATTAGCATATCTAATAAATTTAGTCCAATTAGAAGAGTAGTTGGTTATTTAATTTTCCCTGGGTTCTTCCCCATTGGAGCAGTTCCAGGGGCTTCTTTGCCCCATTTCTTCTTGTGTCTCCTCAGATTTTGGTTGAAAAGCAAAGTGTCCTTGTATGGCTCCTCCTCTTCAAAAGAAGACTAGTCATTATTTCAGGTATGTGTTAGAAAGTTAGCTTATTATTCTAAAATCTAAGAGAAAGGATAAGAAAAATACCGGGAGTTATACAACTATGTGATAATAGTCTACAGAGATACAAATATATGAAAAATACATTAAAGCAAAAATCTTTAGGCATCAAATTGGTGTAATTTTTTTAATCCTGAGGGAAAACTGCTTTGGAAAAGAATGAGCAGGTGAATTTCACCAGATGGGACTGTGAGGTCTAAGAAAGGAAAATGAAGATGGAGTTGGACAAGATATTTTTATGACGACAATATCCTCACCCTTTTTTTCTGGGACCAACACATCTCAGCCATTGTCCCACCTCTTAATCTCCCCAGGCAACTCTAAATCTTGATCCCTATTCTAGACCAAGCCTAGAAACTGTCCACAGCTGATGAACTGTCTTGCAGCAGTTAGCTTCTTCTCCCTGCCATACAATAATGTAACAATAAGTGTTAAATAGAGTCATAGAACCATAGAATTATTGAGTTTGGAAAAGACCCCTGAGATCATCGAATCCAAGCACGAACACAGCTCTGACAGGCCCACCAATAAACCATGTTCCTAAGCACCACATTTTATGAATAAAGACCAAGACATCTTGCAGGACAGACAAGTTGGATCCAAATGCTTTGTCTTTCAACAGATTGTGACTTCTTTGCACCCATTTTCTACATGTAAGTATTCTTACAAGGCATGATTTCGATTTTCAGTTTTCACAGCATTGATAAGTAGTTTCTCAAATCCCATATTATGCACAGTCCATGCACAAATTATTCTGTTAATAGATGAGGGATTACATAAAAAATATAAAAGACTGAGTAAACAAGTAGCTCCTAGTTAAAAATCTGCACCTCTCTTTGGCTTTAGTGCAAACATTTCCCCTCGAGTGTGCATCCAACTGAATCATTTACCTCTCTGAGGAAGTGCTTTTTAAAGTGGAATGGTCCTCAGAAGCACAAAACAAGACAGTGATTTAGAGATGCATGCCTGTGTATCTCTCCAGCCATCGCCTATGCATATTTACTTGTTGGTGATAGAACCAAAGCAGTTCTCAAGGTCTTGTCCAGATGTGTTTTTCTGTTAGAAGAGGCCAATCAGGAACCAATTTTGGAGGCACTGAGTATCTCCTGCTGCCACTCCAAAAACAGCTTGATTAGAGATCATTTCCTCTGAAAATCTTGTTCTTTAGGTTTATCTCCCCCATGAGAAGTGCAATGGTTTACATTAAAGCCATTTAAAAACAATTTAGTGGTTTTTGTGCTAAGCAGTAGGCTATATGGTTTTAATTTGAGTTACTAAAAATTTGACTGAAATCAGTGTGAGCTGTTCTACTTACAAAGAGCTCATTCCTATTAAAAACATGCCTTTATTAGGTTTATGGATGTTTCTTATATAAATCAGACCTCAGAGCCTCTAAAGTGTTTTAAGATGCACAAAGGAAAAATGATGCTTATCTTTATTTTTACTTTTTACTGCACTAAGCTATCCAAAACCACATTGACCTAGCTTACATAGTGCTATTTATTCAGTTTTTGGGCATCTCTCAATGCACCTGGGAAGCAGAGAACAATTTTCTTCCCAACTTATCTACAAGAAAGTATTCTGGATAGCAGCCCTAAGCTCTAACCACCAGCCCAGCTCACCAGGCACTAATCCATGAACTGCTCTTCTCCTTCTACCCCATAACTCTCTCTCTGTTCTGTTAATGCACCTCACTTAGGCCTAAAGATGACACAAAGTCACTGACAAAACCATAAAACCAGGACACCCATATATCCCTTCTCCCCCCTGAGACTGAGGACAGACCAGAGTATCTCCTACTTCATCCACCAGGGTTTTCTTCCAAAGCAAAGAGATATGCCATCCTTGGGTGTTAGCCTGACTTTCAGTTTGAAGACCACCCAAGGACCCTGAGGCAGGGAAGTGCTCTTGGGCACTGACAGCTTAAATATAACTTAGAACCACTTGCAAAAAAATCTATTTTTGGCCAACAGCTTCCCCCCATTTTGTTCAATGTGCTTCATTAAGTCAGATGCAGCGGTTGATGTTTCAAGGTCTAAGTGCCAACACAGTCTGAGCTGCAGGAAGTTCTCCTGTGGCTGCCAAAGAGGTTATGTGAAAAATCATCACAGCAGAAATGCATTGAGTGCAGCAGAGAATAGGAAAGACAACTATGTACTTGAAGAAGAGAGGAAACTCTCTTGAAACCTTAAAACCAGATTTTAAACTGCACACCATGGCATTTGCTCTCCTTTCTTAGGCAAAACTCAAAACCAGCTCTAGTGCTGGTGTTTTAGGAAGCCTGGAAAAGTGACTTGGTAGTATGAGCACTCAGCAATCTGGTCTCCTTTCCTTTAGCTAGGACTGGAGATCTTCCCAATGAAAATCACATTCAATTTTTTTTGTGAAGAAAATTGTTATACATGAAAGGAGGTAAGACCCACCTAGTTTTATAAACCTCCAAAGACACATATATTATTTATAGATACATTGTATGTTAAGGAGACCTCTTGCTGGCAGAAAAAATTCTGTAATAATGTGAAGCACTAAAGTTCTCATCTGGAGATGCAGTCAGGAGAGAAAATGAAGAAGGGGAATCTATAGGCAGATTTTTGACAAAAACTGCTGGTTATATCCAGGCGAGGCTAGGAGATGAGTGCCAAGATTCCTGCAAGTTTTTTTTCAGACTTAGTGCCCGCAGTGTGGCTTCCATATCCATCATTTGGCACCTCTTTGGAAGTGCAGAGTGGCCTGGTCACTCTCCTCAGGATATGCAGGGATGCAGCATGTTGACACTGCAGGGTCTGTGCTGGAAACCTCAACAGCCCCGCAAATCCCTCTGCTGCTGTCTAACACAGATGTGTTTTGTTTGGAAGTGGGGGCAGATGGCATGAATTCATTTATTTCCACTGCACAAACACAAAATGAAAACTAAAACAGGAGGTGCAAGAAGAGGCTGTACTCTGCATCCTGATCCCAATATCCTCACAAATACAGCTCAGACCTGCAGGATGCTACCAGATGGAGACTATGGTAATTTTAAAGAAAAAAAATTACAAATACCATTTTGCAAGGTGGGGGGGGCTGTACACTTAAGTTTGCATTTGGCAGAGCAACAGACCTTATCTGTCTGAAATACACCACTTAGAGTGGCACTCCACAAAAATAAGCTCTTGCTTCTACCACCCCCACTGCCCACTCCTTTACTGGAGCTCAGAGCTTGTGTAGGGTTTTGGGTGGTGCAGCCAACCCCCTCCTGTAGCACTCAGAAGAGAAGAGTAATTTTTCTGCCAGAAAGAGGAAATTCAAGGAGGCTGACAGCAACACAGGTGAAGAACTGAGCTCCCATCTTTTATGCAAAAGACCAAAGATCTGTCAATCATTGGTGGGTGGGATAACACTTTTAAGCCACATTCTAAAGCAAATGCCTGACTTCACCCTCGCCTTGTGCAGGACTTACAACTCTGAGCCACAGTCTCACCCAGCTAACCCACTGTTTTTCTTCGTTGTCCCACCCCAATGCTGACCAGCCCTGGTACTATTCAACCAGTCATACCATCTTTGTCCATCTAAAACAGAAGGCAAAGCTCTCCTGTTACCAGCTCTTCCTGACTGAGTTTTCACAGTGGATTATATCTAAACTCTAAACCCCACAAGAACCAAACAAGGTTGTAATGTCAATCTTACACATTGTGCCCAGTGTGATAGACATGTGGCTGGGTCTGTCTGACAGGCTGCACTGCAGTTTTCACTGTATTCAGCATTAATCCAGACCTCTGACTGCATCTGGAGATAATAGGCAGGACAAAGGGTGTTGCCTGCACGTATGCACAGCCAGCTTCTGCAGCTTTCTAAAAAGAGAAATTGCTGCCTTTAAATAGGAAATTGCCCAAGATCTGGCCTTGGGTCTCTAGCAGTATGATTGTACAGTGTTACATTATGATCTGAAGCATAAAGATGCCCAATTCAATGATTTTTCAGCTTAGGTGAGAAATGCTGAGGTGCCTTCATTCATACATGATGCCTCACAGTAAGACAGAGAGGGGGGTTGATATGGCAACAGTGAAAAGCTCTTCTCTATCAGTGACTGCACAGAATCCACAGCCACTTCTTCCTTCCTCCCCTACATTAGGAACATTCCATGAGGCAGTAAAGGTATTACACCAATGTTGTGGAAGAGAGATACTTTGAGCTGCCTGGTTTCAGGGGGCATGCAGAAACACAACTGCCTGAAGAGGGGAGGTTGGCAAAACTGGGATTTGCAGAAATAATCTGCCTAAAACCACTGAGGTTGTGGGTTCAATCTTTGCATGGGCCATTCACTTAAGAGTTGGACTTCATGATCCTTGTGGGTCCCTTCCAGCTCAGAATATTCTGTGATTTCATGATTTATGGAGCACCTTGGAGAATGAGATGGAAAAGATGCTTTCAGACTGAAACAAAAGCAATCTCACTGTGGGATGTCTCACTTCCTTCACTGGGTTCACCCCGTTCCATCTTGTACCCGAGCACCCCAGCAGGTCCATATTGTGTGCAAGGGTGTTCTCCAAAGCCCTCTGGGCAGGTAATGGGGTCTTACCAAAAAGAGGTGATTTTGTTGAACAAGATCATAAAGAACAGTCCTATTTACAATGTGTGTAGGAGAAATGTTATGAACCCTCACTTAAACTGGAAGAGCAAAGAGTTCAGACTTTTCTCAAAGTATGACGTTGTTCTCATGTGCGGTTACCAGGGAGAACATTGGCTGCTAAACTGTGAGTTTATGAGACTATGAGATGTAATGAAGCTGTACTGATTTCAGCACTTCAAAATGCATTTCCTGTTGCTGCTGCTGATCTTGGCTGCTGCTTTGTCATGGATGTCTTCACCAAATGCTACACTTTCAGACATCTCGTGCCAAAAAATTCTTATTTTCTTCCTGTGTAATGGTTCCTTCCATCATATTTCTATGCTCTAAATGAAGCTGTCTTACACACTTTAAAAGCAGTAAATAATCTCAAAAACGCCTAGCAGTCTCTTCCATCTCCATCTCCAATCTTTATCTCTGACCTGCTTGTCCTTGCCTCCACTGCTCATATTCACCCTTATTTTCCTCCTCAACCAGGAGAAAAACCTCATTTTATTGCTATCAGTCTCACTACCAAAGTAGGGAAGAAGAGCTATGAGTGCCCGTATTTTCTGTGTTCATCTAAGTGCAGTCAAGGAGAACTTTGTCTTTTGAGTAAGGACTCAGACAGCAAACTGACTCCTTCAGTTAATAGTTTGAAGCTCACAGCAGAGCTGATGCCACAAAGCATCTCCCTCTATACTGAAATCAGAATTTCTCTGTACTAGAAGAAACTTTTTTAGGAGTCAAAAGAACTTTCTTTTGCCACTTTTTGGAAAATAGATGTATTTTTCTGCCATTTTTGTCTGGTTGTATTATCTTATTGTAATTCTTGAACCTTGTAGCTTACTAAGTCTAGGAGTCCCCTTTTTGTCTCTGCATGAAAACAAATATAGACATGGACAGTTCTAAAGCAGTGTTTCTGTGTTAATGATTTCACCTAGCCATTTTCCACCCCAGAGGAAAATGTTTCTAAGCGAAGAGTATTACAGCATGAGACACAAGCTGTGATCTCTGGAATGAAATGTTACATTTTATTAACCTCAAATATAAAGCCTCTCTGTTCTGGCAAAGAACTTGTATTGTTCTAACCAAGATTTCTTTTAATAATTATTGTCAGAGAGGTAATAGCTGTGGAAGGTGAAATAACCTCCAAGTAAAAGCCTACTGGTGTTAACAATTTGTAAATTAGATGCTGTGAGCACCTGCCCATTGCTATAAATTGCTTGCTTTTGAAAGAGTCTGAATCTTCTTCTTCTGTGTAAAAGGATAATGCAACTCGATGTTATAGTCTCATTACAAGAAAAAAAGAGGCTCTAATAGAAAATTTCATGTAACTGGAGATGAATGTCATGGCAATAGCCATGAGGTGAGAACCTGGAAGGTGCTGTCAGGTGGTTATGGGTCACCTTCAGTCTTCTATAAGAAAAAGCCATATGGTTTGTAGACTTGAGCCTGCAATGGGATGAATTGAAGCTTTTCCACCCAATGGAGGGTGGTGGCTGACAGCAAACTGTTCATACAGAGGCAAGGGGAGAGCACAAGGACTGCCACCAGATATGGGGGACAGGCTTGGGGACAGGAACCAGCAGGCCAAGGATCAAAGAATCATTGAATCACAGAATGGTCTGGGTTAGAAATGACCTTTAAGTTCATCTAGTTTCAATCCCCCTGCCATGGGCAGAGACAACTTGCACTAGCCCAGGTTGCTCAGAGCCCCATTCAACCAGCCTTGAACAATTCCAGGGATGTGCTTTATGCGCAACCTGTGCCACTGGCTCATCACCCTCCCAGTCAAGAATTCCTTCCTAATATCCAGTCTAATGTCTTTAAACTCTCTCAGTTTAAGGCCATTATTGCTTGTCCTATCACTACATGTCCTTGCAAAAAGTCCCTCTCCAGCTCTCTTGTAGCACATTTGGGTACTGGAAGATGCTCAAAGGTCTCTCTGAAGCCTTCCCTTCTCCAGGCTGAACAGCATCAGCCTGTCTTCACAGTAGAGGTGTTCCAGCCCTCTGATCATCATTATGATCCTCCTCTGGACTTACTCCAACTCACAGCAAGTCTATGTCTTTCTTGTTCTGAGGGCTCCAGAGGTGGATGCAGTGCTCCAGGTGGGGTCTCATGGGAGCAGAGCAGCAGAACCCCCTCCCTTGCACTGCTGCCCAGACTGCTTAAGATGCAGCCCAGGGCACAGTTGGCTTTATGGGCTGCAAGTGCACATTGCCGGGACACTTAGAGCTTCCCATAATTTAAAATCCCCAAGTCTTTCACATCCTGCTGAATGGACAGACAGGGAGAGCTGAGAACAGGCAAAGTGCAGTGCTAACAAAGGTCAGGGGCTTCACAAGCAAATGAGTACTGCTGGGTTATTACTTTGCCACATTTCCAGTTTCATTTGAAAGTACATCATTAATGCAGTTGCTTTGCCTAGTGCTTTGCAGTAGTCAAAAAAAAAAAAAAAAAAAAAAAAAAAAAAAAAAAAAAAGAAAAGAAAAAAAGAAAAAAGAAAAAAAGCCAACAAATATTCAGCTTAGAAAAAGAAAATAGGAGAAAAATACATAAGTTCCTTTACATTTCTCACCTGAAACACTCTGTTCTTGTCCAGTTCTGCTATTGCAGAGAATGCAGTGGAAAGCAGGAAAGCAGAGCAATTGGGAATAAGCAATGCAAATAATTAATGGCACATAGGAAGAGCTCAGAAGACTGGGATGGTTGGGTTAGGGAGAAGACAGTGTGTACACAATATGATGTAGTTGAAATCATGACTCAGACTTCAGCAGGTAAATTTATCTCCAGAGTGTCATAAACTGGAACAAGGGAATATCTGATGACATTTGTGTAGCACATCTGAGGAATGGGCTGTTAGTGGCACAAAGCAAAATTAGTTAAATCTAAAAATCTCAAGAGAAATAGCTCATCGGGATTTTTATGTGCCATCAGCCACAATAATCACACTTATATTAAATTACAAATAGGCCAGAAGTTAGAAATTATTTAAATAGAATTAAAACTTAAAATAAATAATAAAGTTAATATAGAAGATAAAAAATCTTACCAACTAGGGTACAAGTGTCTCTCAGGATCAAAAGATCAGGTGGAAAACAGGGTCTTGAGCAATTATTTTCATGTTTTCTAATAATGGATTTCAGTGATAGACTTAAAAACTTTTTTTCCAGAAGAAAGTAATTACAATGTGCAGGACTAGTACTGACTATCCAAACAGACCATCAGACCTGGTTGTGGAAGACAATGCTGGGTAGTCAGCTGTGGTACCATTTGATATGGGGCCATTGCAAATGCCACTATTGGTATATCAAAGTGCAAGCAGCAACACTCATCAAAGCAGAAGCAATCAAGATACTGATGCCTAAGGACCTGCTGCTCATGACTCAGCCATAGGCTGGTGGATGGCTCTCAGCCCCTTAAAAAAATATGAAGTTAAAAGTGGTTGTTTCAATCCCTCTAAAAGCCTTTTCTTACATAAAAGCAGGTTTGTGCTAATGGAATTTATTTCAGATTCACAATGACCTGAGAATACATATTTTCTGCAGCTTATCAGACGAGCAAAATCTTGGCAAGTCAGTCACCGAGTGCTTTGTGACTGTTCAAGCACACTGTGCAGATCCAGACCTGGCTCTGGGTTTTGGACATCACAAAGTCCCTTGAAGGCTCACTCTACTTTTTGACACTACTTCCAACCCAGAATCAATCAGAACTCAATTCCAATTTGCACTAATACTCCTCTCTTACTGCCTTTGGAGATGTTCAGATCCAGGTCTGTCTGGGAGAAAACATAAGGAAGAATTTATCTAGAGCTGCCTATTAGAGGAACTGGCAGCAAGACGGGCAGGATCCTTCTACTGTCACTAGGCTTTGACAAACTGGTAGGAAGCAAGCGTAGCTGTGATCAAATGACAAAACACAGAAGCTTCTTATTTCTTTTAATTGCTGAATTTCATTTTGGGTGCCTGAAAGGTACCCAAAAAATAGTCTCCCTCTGAAGCACACTGCTTCACTGGCCTGTGCAGGTCTGTGCCAGTAAAGGCTGCTGTAGGCAGAAAAGTCCCATCCTACCAGCCTTGGGTCCTGTGCCACAGGGCTTCCAGGAATGGAGGGTGTATGCATGTTTGAAGGTCAACCACCTTGGCCATAAACCCCAAACCTGGTCTTTCTGAGATAGGGCAAGCAAAGGGTAAGAAAAGTACTAACCTGTTTCATGCTTAAATAAATCTGCCATTCAGCATCAGTTGCAAAATGCAACAGATTTATGAGTTACATAAATTTCTCTATTTCTTCAAAGTTAGTCACTGGCTGTGCAAAAAGGTAGCTCAGAATTCATTATTTTTTTCAAATACTTATATTTGGATTGCTCCAAATTTGAATTACTCACTAAAAGATTCCCTCCCTTGCATGAGAGTACATTTTACTTTTGCTCACTGCCAATAAATAAGCCTCAGGAAAAGATATGAATCTTCAAGGGAGTGAAGGAAAATGTAAAAGAAGGTCTAGCCAGCTAGAAACAGCCTGAAATACAAGCATGCTTAAATTCAGAATTTTGTGCTCAGCCACTAAAGGCAGTATTCCTTTATTTTAAAGAGAACAGAAGCAATTTGAACTAGAAAAAAAGCCTTCTTGAAAACTATTTTTAAAATGACCCTTAAGGAAAAGTGAATTCGTGGTGTGCAATTTGCAAGATAAGTGCATTTGGAGCAATTCACTGATAAAACAGCATGATGAAAGGTGGCAGGGAGTGATTGACTTCACACTAGGCTGCAAGGGCAGCAGCAACTCAGGTAACTATAAGCATATGATTCTAGAAAAATGAATATGAGGGAATTAATTTGTAGAGACGCCATTGTTTCTCCAGTTACACACAGACACACTTAGCTGATAAATATTGTAAACATTCAGGAGGAAAGAACTCCCCCAGAGAGTGTTCCAAAAATCTTGCTCAAGCTATCTTGCCATGGGCAAGGTCAGAGCAGTCAATGAAGAGATCATAGGAGACCGACAGAAAAAAAAAAAAAGAAAAAAAAAGGCTGGTGCATGTGGATTCACATATTCCAGCTCAATACATCACTACCATGGGTGGGCTCCAACCACACAGCAGCACTTGGGACAGGGCAGCTTCACACCCGGACAGGAGACACTGGTTACAAGTGGTATCAAAAATGGTGCAAGGTTTACTGATCATGTTATCTGTGTAAAAAACTGGTGGAGTCCACTTGTGGAAGATTTCTGTAAGCAGAGCTATTGCTACTTCTGACAGGGAGGCAATGCTGCTGCTCTCCAGCTGCTGCAACTGGGATAGCACCAAAACAGGAGGAGACCAGCTCATGACACTAACTCAAAACCAGAAAGCCACTAATCTAAACACAAATTTCAATGGGAAGTGACTCCACCTATTTGGGGATTTGTTTAGCTGTATACCACTTGCCAGGTGAGTTCCTATAAGTGTTAATCATTCCATGATCTGCAGAGATGTCCTAGCACATTAATTCAGATCTAAAAATCTGGGACACAGGATGGTCATCTTTCACAGATGGAAGCTGAGGCTACAGCTTGTCTGGTATTGTATAAGGAGACCAGGATTTGATGTGTTTAACTTTGATGCCTTGCTCACAATGTCACTGTTTCTTCTGACTCAGTGAATTTCTGGAGCCAATTGATTTTTCTAAAGTGCAGGTTTGCACTAAGTGGGTTGGTTTGATGATGTTTATTTGGGACTTCTTTTCCTGTCTGGGGAGTTGCATCAATTCAAGCTGTATCCTGGTGAGATTTAAAACCCCACATGCTATGCAGAATGAGATATTTGGTTTTCCTCTCAATGCCTTCTTGAGATAATTCCAGGTCATTTTTTAACTGAGAGTCATTTCAGTTCCAAGCACAGTCTGTCCCTGACTTCCCATTCATGTCCCCAGGACACCCCTTCATTTGTGGCAATACACTCAGTATGAGCTGTTATGGGAAAACCAGCTAGTGAGCTGAACTTCCACCACCGAAGTTTTGTGGCCCCACAAATATACACCAGTATGATGCAGGGGTAAGGCTGAGGGAAGAAGTTCTTCGAGCTGGCATGGCAGCTCAGAAATCTGTAGTAGCAATAGACTCTGAGAGGTCAAAAGTTCTTTCCAGGCTTTGCAGGAATACTATCACACACTGTACTTTTTATGTACACCTAAATGTAACACTACCATCCCATCAAGCAGTTGGACCGCACTGAACTTAAATTTTTAATCCACCAAGCAATATGCTGCTGAGTTACCACATTATTAAGTCCAAAGTGTTTGTCAAATTTCAGTCTTGGCAGATTATCAAATTTCAATTCTTTGGAGCTTCAGCCCATACCATAAGAGGTATGAGGGCGACAGACAGCCCCATGCATCAAATAGAACTCTTCAGTATGTCACAGACAAGGAAGAAAGTCCCCCACGTCCAAAAGATTACAGAAGTTCTTTGCAGACAGTTGCAAAATTGTCATACAACTTAGAGGAACCTTTCTACTTGACTCATTTCCAGAATTAGAAAGCAAGAATCTGATTCCACCCTGGAGGATTTGTTCAAAAGACAAAGAATGTCAAAATCAAATTGATTTACTGGATAAGAGACTAATGGGCAAAGACCACAGATAACAGATAGAGTTCATTGATCAGACAAGGAGAAAGAATACACCACTGAAAGAATCCTTTCTTGTGCTGAGGACAGGAAGAAAGACAGACCTTAGAGCTATTATTCTTTCCTTTAAGTACAAATACTTCAGTGCCAAGATATGTGAGCAGGGTATTTTTTAGCCATGGGCCTCTCCAGAGAACTGAAAGCAGTTGTTAGGAGATGACTTTCGGCTCCTCCTTGAGTTTATCTAATGCAACAGAAAATAGAACAAACAGAGCCATGTAAATTTAATCAGGAGAGTAACTACATATAGCACCTTATAGCCCTATGTGTGCATCAGCAATTTTTCTCTTACAAATTCCTACTTTCAAACTCTTTCCATGACTACTTAGTATTTTTACGACCTATGGCTTTGCAGATTTGGATGTTCTGATTCCCCTTTATGTATATATACATTTTTATATACATAAACAAATTCTGTGACAGAACAGTAACAAATGCATCATATTCCTGGAAAGCACTTCCAAACACACATATGAATGAAAATGCGATTATAGGAGTAGTCAGCCTGGACTTAGGAAGAGGAAATCATGCTTTGCAAATCTGACAGCCTTATTTGATGAAATTACTGTCTTGGTGGATGGGGTGAAGAAGTTGACACTGTTTAATCTTGACTTGATTTAGATTTTCAACAATGGCCCTCATAATATCTTCATAGGCAAACCAGTGAAGTACAAGCTGGATAAACAGGCAGTGAGGTGGGCTGAAAAGTGGCTGAACTGGGCTCAGATGGCTCTGACAAGCACCACAAAGTCCAGCTGGAGAGCAGGCACCAGTGGGGTACGTCAGGGATAGACACTGGGGACAATGCTGTTTAACATGCTCATCAATGACCTGGATGATGGAACAGGCTGCACCCTAAGCAATTTGCAGATAAAGTGGGAGGAGCTGCTGCTAACACCAGCAGTAGCACTACCATCCATAGAGGGATCTTGAAAGGCTGGGAAAAAGGGACAACAGAAACCTCACAAAATTTAACAAAAAGAAAGTCCTGTCCCTGTGGTGGGATAGTCCCATACATCAGTACATCTTGTGAGCCACCTTTCTGGAAAGCACAACAGCCCTAAAGGGTGACTAAATATTACGCCCACAGTAAAGGTAGAAAAGCTGAAGCAGAACAAGGACAGCAAAAAGGGATCTGGAGACTCCAAAACAGAATGAGTACTGCTTTAATACATAGACAATTTCCTTCCAGTCATTGGATACCAAACAGAATTCTATGACAATGACTACTCAAAAATTCTATAACAGACTTGTAGGAATGAGAGGGCGACATGACCTGAATTTCTGCTGAATCTATTGGTCTCTCAAAGAGCCTTAATTCAGTATTGCCTCTCTTGCCATTAATTGGACTTTTGCTATTGACTCTGTTCTGACCAGGCCACTTTAATTAGGAAAGAAATCTTTTCTTCTTTCCTTTCCTGCAGACAAAGACTGGGATATATCAGAAAGGGTGTTTCACAAGGACATGAAAAGCATTCAGATTAATAATTTTATTTCTGTTAACGAGAATAACTGCTTTGGAACTGGATCAGTGTAATACGCAAGATAAATCTGAAAGCATTTGGGCTTGCCTGTTATGGTATTGAGTTTCTTAGGGGATTGCAATTATGACTTAGATTAGAGAAGCATTAACAGAGCTGAAATTGCCCAAATGGCTAATTTCTTTTTGATATAACAATTGATATTTCTTGAACTATCAATAATCCAGTTGTAACTCATATGTTCCTAATATTTTTTGCACCTCAGAGGGAGCTGAAGCAAATCTTCAAAGAGTTTGCTGGATGGAAGTATTTCTTAAACATGAAAAAATAAGTGCAGAAAACTTTCTAAAAGATAAAATATACTCAAATTCAAACACTTAACTTTTACTTGTGGAGGGACCAGTATAATAAAGTTGTTTTGAAAATTTCTCAGGAATTGGTATATGGCTGATGTAAATCCAAAATTAATGGGATTTCTTCTATTTGCTGCATATTTGAGAGAACAGCATGACCAAGAGAACAGCATGACCAAGAGGCCGAATACTAACCTTCACAGATGGCTTTAACAACTTTCCTGTTGTGGTCCTCTGAGCTTAGTTTGTTATGATTCTGCACACTTTCCTATTTTCATTCCTCCCTGAATTCCAGGAGAATCCACATCCCTCTCTGAAAAAGTACAGTGCTTAGGCACTAGAGCCAGGGGCAATGCTAGGTTAGCACTTCCATTCACATCTTTGCCAGAATATGGAATTTACTGGTTTGCATCACTCTTTCCCCTGAAGCCCTTCCAATCCAATGCTGCACTGAATCCCAGAGGGCTTGGCAGGCATAGAAGGGTTCAGTCTTCAGACCGTAGGACTCAAGAGGTCCTTCAAGCCATGAGTGAAGCAGATATTTAAGAATGGAGGTGATGGAAGAAGCAGCATCTATCCAAGCAAGTCAGAAGTTCTTCCTCTACAAAGGAAGGCATGACCAAGTCAGACCTACCTGCTAAGGATGACAAATAGAGGCACTGGTTTTCTATGGATCTTCAGATCATCCAACATTTTGGTTCCTGGTCTGATTAGGATTTTTATGATCATAAAATGTTGTAGTTGTTTGCAGTGTAAAAACTGGTATGACCATGTCACTCCATTAAATGTTATTTGTATTCCTGTATCTTTCTATTCTGGATGCAACTGAAGTGTGAAAAGGCCTTAAGAGTCCTTTAGTGACTTACCCTTTTTGGTTTTGCAGAGAAATACAATGAGAAATTCTATGCAACTCTTTTGAGTGCAGCTTTTTCTCAATAATGTGATATGGTCAATTAATTTTTAAAGCAGCTACTAATAGAGCTTGCCTGTAAGCTAGGTATTAGTCGTAGGGGAATAAATAGTGACAGATTTTTTTCAATTAACCCAAGAGCAGCACAGCAATTAGTGTATCAGATTTGCTGTTGTATTTTGAATCCTCTGATGTTTGAATCACTCTGCTGTTTTTCAATTTGGATGTCTGCAGAAGATCTCTAAGCATTCACTGCTCTAGACAATAAACAGAATATTAGCTTGGAAGGAAAAATCGGATTTCATTGAAAGTCCCATGTCTGTTCTGTTGTGTTGTGAAGCTGTTCTTTCAGTTTTCAAATATATAGCCCACTCATGGACATTATTATCTGCTGGCATTTCTGAGTAAGAATAATTTTTTAGTATAAAAGGGTTATTACAGTAAGTGCAGGAAAGTATATCAATTAATATTACTTTCAATAGATCCAAGAATGAGGGTGCTGGTAAGAAAGCTACTGAGAAATTTAACCAATCCTCAATACTATTCCCACCAGTATTACTGCAAAAGAACTTGCTTAAAATTAGGGGCCTAACTGTTCAGAAGAAATAAAAAGAGCTGAATTCTGATCTTGAATACACGGGTTTGTATTGACATAATTCTTCCACTTCCATTCTTGTTACCCCTTACCTAGTGTAAACCAGCACCAAGAAAATTATGACAAGAATGTCATCTGCCATGTCTCGTATTGTGAGTACTTCTGAATCACAGAGAAGAATGTGGAGAAAACATGTCAAGTGACAGCATTTAGCCTCAGTTGCAAGCACTACAATGAACACCGTAGATATTATAGGGAATGCATGGTGGAGAGGCTAATTATAAGCCATCATAGCCACTAGTATAGTAGCATTATGCAACTTTGGTGCTCAAAGTGTTTTAAACATTTTGCCTCCTTTTATGAAAAGTTCATGACCACAATTTCAGACCACATAACAAACAAAAAATCAAAAAGAAACCTAGCAGTAAATCTCAGTTCCAAAAGTCTTGCTGAGCCATGCCAGAACGGGTCCAAGGATCTCAATCTAGCCTTAAACATCCACAGTATCAATATCTATATCTGAATTACTCCCCATTGGCTCTCTTTCTACTCTCCAGGGAGAAACAGTCACTTGTAAGTTGCGACACATCTGGCATATTTTCAGTATCTATTTTGGCATGAGCTGAAGTGCCCATTGCTCTCCCATTGACTACTAAAGTAGATGAGATGATGAGATCATATGTGTAGGTGTTTCCATTTGGTCAGATGAGACTCACCTTTTAAAAATATTTTTGAAATGTGAGTGTGGGGAAATAAAGGTACCAAACTTGTTTGAATCTAAGCACTGAGTAACTCATTAGCCTCAGGATCAGTCTAAGTTGTCCTCCACCAGGGAGTATCCATCAAAACATTTCTCTGTACAAATACAAGAAGTTTTTAGCACTCTGTTCCAGCAACACACCATTCGATTTCTCCAGTATCCTAGCGTGACTATGATGCCTGTATCCCCAATTGTCTGTTCTGTGTGTTCTGTACCTTTAAGACTGGTTCTGAGAGTGAGCAGGCAAAGAAGCAGCCCACAGTTTGTTTTGAAAACAGTGTTCACTCCTCGCCATCTTCTCTTTTTCCTTGGGATGGTGTGTTCATTGGATGCACGGACAGTAGCCAGGGAGAGGGGTTTTTTTTCCTTTTAGTTAGTCTAGCCAGCTGAGGCAAATAAGCTTCCTGGACTGTTTTTGTTTTGTTTTTCTTTTTCTTGGGACTGTTTAAATCTGCTCTGGACTGAAAAAACCCAGAGGAGCACCAGGAGCTGCACCTGTGGCCCACCAGGCCTGGACCTCGGCATTTTCCAGCACCGAAGGGACTGGGACTGATAAGAGACTGAGGGAGCTGAGCTAACTCACAGCAAGGGCTTCTCTCAGTTTTGCCATCTCTCTTCAGAGCAGCGAGAGGTTTTGTTGTTTCATATTATTTATTCCTTATGCTTGTAGGCAGTTTGTTTGTTAAATAAAGTTTTTTCCACTTTTCTCCGAGGAAGTTCTTTCCCAGACCAGCTGGGGGGGAGGGGCTGTTTGGGTTTGCTCTTCAGAGGAACCCAATTCGGAGGTTTCCTCCCAAATTTGCCCTGAACCAGGACATCCAGGCATACATATCTCACTTCTCACCTCTAAAATACAGCTGGCAAAATGCTAATAGGAGATGCAACAGAGGTTTGCTTCCTCCTTTTCAATTCTGTTCAGGAACTGTCCAAGAATAGTCAAGGCCATGCAACTACAAATCCTAAAAAAATTCAGAAATGTAACTAAGTAGATAAGAGTCAGTGATGGGCGTGTAGTTTCAGGTATTTCCCATGCATGTGAAAGCGCTCTCTCAGGATTTTAATGGTCACCATATAAAACTATTGAGTAGCCTCAAACATCCAGCCTGACCACCTCTTCCATTGACCTGGAAATAATGGATGTAGGAAAAAGTCCTTCATCTGTGACAACACAAGGTTTAATATCTTGTGTTTCTAATCGATTAGGAAAATGAGATTTCACCTCTCCAACAAGGACCTGATTGAATCTTTCTAAAATTTTGACACTGAAAAAGGGAATTGTAGATGGAATTCTATTTTAGGTCTACTTCCAAGAGTTTCTAAAATGTGTCAGTTAAAAATTATCACTCCCTGAAGGGCTTGCACAGCTAGACCAAGAGCAATTAAAAGTAATTGTATCACCAGCAAACAAAATCTTACAGCTATTAGAAATTTTCTGTAGGCTTTTCCTGTTCCAATATGTAGCACAGTGTGGCATGTTCAGAGTAATCCCAGAGTTTCATCTCTTCTCCCAACTCTCCAGATAAGAGCTATACATGAGAAAGGACAAGGGAAAACTCACCCCAGGTTTGGCAGAGGACTACCAACCACAGCCTGGCCCTTGCAGTGCTGTTGAAGAGCATCCAGCAGACCCAAAGAATGGTAAGCTCAACACATCCAGAGCAGTCCTACTCTTGCTAACAATGTTCCCCTTTTGCCGGGAATGGTGCTCCCTTATCTGAACCAGGTACCTATGTTTTGTTCAGAAAAGAATATGCATCTTATTCTATTAATCAAAATATTAAAATTGAATAAAATTGTGGTAATTGGAAGAATTATAGAGGAAAAGCCCTGCATGACCTACATGGAAGGTTCTTATATGTTTTGCTTTTGCTGTCATTTAGATCTCCCTTATCCTGGGGTACTGTGGAGGTAGACACCAAGATTTCCAACTGCTTGTCATGGCAGAGGTGTGGAACTTCCAATAATTTTTCCTTTCTAAAACGCTCTAACTTTCTTTTTCCTCAGAAAATACAACACGGGAGTAAGTATAATGGGAGATTAGTTCTCTGCCTCACCTAAAGTTTTTGGTTTCGTCTTTTTGGTTTGTTTGGTTTTTTTGTTTTGCACTTCATGATGAAAAAAAATGGCATAAATTTGCATTTCAAGGAACATATCTGTATATACCTACCTGAAGCTGGGAATAAAATGTTTCTGTTCAGTCCCAGTTCCTACTTTCACCTCCCTCTAGAGCATAATTAACCCAAGGGTGGGAGGTAAGATTGAGAATAATATGGAGCTGATTCACCTTCCACACTCACTAGCAAAAATAGAGATTATTACTGCATGCATCAGTGGCACTGAAGAAGAAATTAGTCTGAGATCACTTGTAAACAGATGCAGTCAGACATGACTGTTGCATGAATGAGAATGCATAAATTAAGCTTTGCCAAAGGTTACGAGTGATTTATAGTTTTGGCTTTTAGGAAGCTCCAAGCATGACACTATTTACTTGCATTGTTTATTGAACAAGTATATTTACCAGGGAAGTCACAGCAGCTAAATGCTACCTTGTCTCTTGAGGATATCTTGCTTGACAAACAAGTCTGTGATGTCATAGGCCAAACACTGCCTTTGAAGTTGGAAAACATCAACTGATTGATGCTTGTCTGAAGAGCTGTCATAGTGAACATGGAAGAAAGAATAATTGTCATAACATGCCTAATACTAAAAATTGATGTGCCTCTTTTTCATCATTTCCAAGCCAGTAAACTGAAAGTTGCTTGATGACAAAGCATATAAATATGGATTTTTTCAACGTGCGCAGAAATAACTAATGACTTTGATTTAAAGAACATTAGTAGGTAAAAGAACTAAAAGAGGTGCAAAAGAAATATACTGGGATCCCTTTGACCCCCAGCAGTCAATGGGAAATTCCATAATTCTGCCCTGTGTGAGGTGTTGATCTAGAGAATACCTCAAATTATTCCTTGACTATGAAGGTGTACCAGGAGCTGCACAGAAGACCTAGCTAGTGGAAGCAGTAGTTTCAATTGAAAAGGTGGCATTCTTCCCTCACACCTATGAATGCCTCAGCTTTGTGCTGAGGAGGCCTTTTGCTTTCTTAAAGACAGGGAGAAACAAATTGTGATCATGAGTTAACACCACCAAGTCACCATGATCAGCACTCTTCACCTTTGAGTAATTACACTGATCGCGTTTCAGCAAGATGTGAAGTTGGTCTCTGAACATCCCCTCTAGTCTCTATTGCTTGTCTTCAGACACCTCCTTCCTGTCCCTCATTTGCCATATTCTCAATTTGATGGCCTTCAAGCCATAAGGCTGGCTGCCTCATTACTTGCTTTGATTTCACTTAGTTGTGAACTCCACTGATAGAGTTGAGTTTGCACTGAACTCTCTCTATCCTTATTTTCTGACTCCTGTAACACCAAATTAAAATACTTTCTCCTTATCTGCAGTCAGAGCTTGGGATAAATTGGTTCTCTACTGCAGTCATCTCATGTCCTATCTGGAACAGGGGGTTTATAGTTCACATACAGCTGGAAAAGACCCATGAGTGAAGTCACTCAACTTGCAGCTATCTGTGCAGGGGTAAGATGAAGGAGAGCATCAGCAAGCCATTTTGGGCAGCACAAGGAAAAGCATGAGGGAGAAACACTGGCAAAGCAGATACCATTGTCAAAGTAAATGAAGCCCCTTCACAAAAGTGAGAGGAAGGAGACGTGGCAGTAGGCCAACTGTGTGTCCCTTGTCTATGCAGCCAAATTAAACCCTGTAAGTAAAGTTTTCTAGAGCATAATGTTTTGCCTAAAGAGACTGCATGTCCATCATCCCACAGCATTTGCCAGCACTGGCTGGAGGTTACAGGTCAGGAGCCTTCACTGCTCCTGTCACAGCTGCTGCCACATTACAGAACACATCAGCAGCAAATGGAAGACAAAAATGATTTGCTGCCTTATGTAAAGCTTGTTGCCTTTTGCTAGATGAGGGCATGCCTTTGATGTGCTCATCTTCTCTGTCTCTTCTTTAACAACAAAAGAAACATGCTGCTGGAAATACTGTCATAAATCTTACTGTAGTTGTTGAGGAATGAGAGCTGATGTCATGTTGAGCTGAATTTTTACAGCCACATGAACAACAGGAGGAAATCTTATCTCAGGGCAATGAGTTGAATTCATCCCTGACAAACATAGTGGCAACTCAGTTAATGAGTTTTTAAAGTATTTAGATAATGACAGATGGATAGACACAATTTCTACTATACTCAGTAGCACTGAGCTGGGTTCTTGAGAACCCTGTTCGACATGAGTCTACATATGTAGACTGATGGAGAGACTACATCTGTGGACAGTGGAAGAGCTACGGACACCATGTCTCTGGACTTCTGTAAGGCCTTTGACAACACTCTTCCTCTCTAAATTGCAGGGATGTGGATTTGATGAGAGGGCTGTTTGGTGAGTGAGGGTAATGATCAACAGCTCAGAGTCCCAAAGGACATCAGTGATGAGTGGTGTCCCTCAAGGGTCTGTACTGGGACCAGTCTTCAATATCCTCATCATTGACATTAACAGTGGGATTGAATGTACCCTTAGCAAGTCTGCACACAACACCAAGCTGAGTGGTGAGGCTGACATGCCTGAGGGATGACATATCATCCAGAGAGACCTGGACAAGCTCAAGACGTGGGCCCATGGGATCCTCATGAGGTTCAACAGCAAATTGCAAGGTCTGGCACTCACTGGGCTGTGCTGAAATCAGCAGACTGTGAAGTACACTGAAGCACAGGCTGGCTACCAGCATTCATGACATCAGGTGCACTGTGGCTGGTGCAATGATTAATGGGAATCAGGAGCAGGAGAAATAACAGTTACATGATATTATCTACAAGAGAGCTGGAGAAGCAGACACAGTGCATGGCATGGCTCTGCAGACCCAGTCTTTGCACTTGGACCTTCTTTCTCATTTACCATTGCTTTGCTCTCCCAGTAGCTACCTGAAAGCATGGATAACCACAGACCCTGGACAAGAGACAGCAGATTCAGTTCATGTGCTATGTGATACAAGTTTCTGGTGCTGTCATTCTGAGTCTGCTCTACAGGACAAAGCTCAGGTAAACCATACACGATCCAAGACCCCAAAAATAAAATTTAAGGTTTCCATGTTGTCCTGGGCTTTTGCACTGAGATGACTCTTATTTTTAATAAATTGGCAAGCCTACAAGTCAGGTATTATTGACTGATTTGCACCATGTATGGACAAGGAGTGTGCATGTGAGGGAAATAGGCAGAAATGGAAGCAGGGAGGCAATGAAGTTAGTTCAGAGGAAAACAAGTGCCTCTACTCCACCTGCAATGTCATCAACCTGACATCAGCAAAGTTGCTTTGACAGGAGGCATGTCCTGGCCTCTTAAAAAGAATTGAAATGTTGTCGTATCTTTCCTACTTGGTTATTTAAAAAGCCAAAAATGTTCATTTTTTCCACCCTGGAGGTGTCCACAAGCTTTCCCTCAGCTGCTTTCTCAGTGCACAAAAGGATGCAAAACAACAGCTCAGAGAGCACCTGGGAGGAGCTTCTTTCTCAATGGTTTTTGACTGTTCCAAAAATAGCAGCCACAAGCTGTGTATTCTCCCAGGAGGCATTTCTGCCAGCACACCACTCACCTGCTCACCATTCACTGCGGTAACATAGGGCAACTCAGGAGTCTTAAAGTACATTTTCTAAAATAAAGCTTTTTCTGTGGTTTCCCCAGCACCCCTTGGTGCCCACAAGGCGTGTGTGCAAGGTCAGCTCCCACTGCCAGCAACCTCCACTTTTTCCTCCTGTGCAAGAGACAGGAAGGGCAGAGCCCTGACACCATCTCTGGGAGACTTTGTCTTTCATTGGCCTCTTCCCTTTAACCAGACCAGGACTGCACATCACAAAAAGCTGATTTTAAGCCTGACCAAGAAGTATCAGCTCATCTGAAGGGAAAGTAACAGAAAATGTGAAATCAGGGGGCTATTTATCTGTAGCATTTTGATAGTCAATTTTGATCACAGATGACACCTCCCCATTGACATGGATATTTCCCACTGTAGTTAAGATTCAGAGGACTCTGACATAACCTTTGAATTAAATGCAGTTTTTTATACCGGAACACAATCATCCTATTAAATGCCTCCAATGAAAGAATAAACCAACCGCATGCTGTATCTGAATCGGACCCGCAGAAGGAACGAGGCAGGCAGCAGGTGAAGGGAAAGCTAATGATACTTTATTCTATCTTCTTCTTCTGTCTTTTATCAACAATCCAACTCCATATATACAGTTTGTACTGTATATAGAGGCTAAGGGATTGGTCAGTCAGGTTGGCACCTCTTTGACCTGGATGGTGAACACCACCATCAATCACATTCTCCTCCCAGAGGAGAAATATGACAACATCTCTAAAAATATACATTGTTTATGTTAAGCTGCGTGAGAAAACAGGACTGCAAAGTCCAAACATTTACGAGGAAAAATTTCTTAGACAACAGCATGCCATACACATCTGTTTAAATTCATCCATTAGTCACATCCAGGAGGCACAATGAGCTCTTTGCCAACTAATTAGAGACCAAATATCACTCTGAATTACTCATCTATGGATTTTAAATACTGAATGAACTTTGAGAAAATGGTTAACAACCAGCACCTAAAACCAGTAAAGTCCACTGATAAATAATTTCCTATTAATTTCTTGCTCAGCATTATTATAGCACCAGGGATAAGTAGTTGGAAAATGGAAATAACTAGTAGAGGAAATTTACAATAAATTTTTTTTTACCTGAAACCCACTTTGGAATTTCTTAACCATGGGTCTATCCAGGGAGCAGACCTTGCTATGTACACTCTGTGAGAACTTTGATTTTTATGGCATTCTAATGTGACTTTAAAGCTCATTAAAGCAGCTCCTTCTGTGCTGTCAGCAACAAAAGCCTTGATGTTAAGTGTCCCCTGGAGTCCACAGTTCAGATAAGTGCTGTTGTTTTTCACTAAACTCAGCCTCTTAAGCTACCAGCTCAAAGAATAAAACAGAAGCCTGCACCCAGCAGTAACCTGGAAGTCAGATTTCAAGATAATGTGCTTGCAGCAGTGACATGGTCCTTTTTGAGCAAAAATGCTTTAGAAAATAATAAGCATAAAAGAAGCAGCTGTGTTGCATGCTGCCCAGTGTGTAACACAGAATATGTGGTGGGCATTCCTTAAAATCACTTCTTCCTTCTTTTATTTACCAAGAATTCTGGGGAGAATAATCCAGGTGTTTATAGTTGCTTGTTCATTTGCAGTGAAGTGAGGACTGCATGTTTAAAAGGCATTATTAAATTTGAAATATAATTCCTCTCCTTAAAAGGCCCAAGTCTTGGAGTCTCTGTACTTGATCAATGACTCAATGACATCAAATCTGTCCAATTTGCAAGTAAAATCGATTTGGTCTTATTCCTAACTGACAGCATATTCAGCAGAGGATTGGGAAGTCAAGTTGGTTGGGTTTTATTGACTTGCAAAGCATCCACTAGTAAAAACAATTTTGTGATACAAAAGCTAAAATAGATTGCAATGCATTCTCCTGTAGCATTTGAATCTTCCATGGCTATTAACAGACTTAAACTTCAAGAGCTGCTTTAACAATATAAAGTATATCAATATAGGTAGGCAGATCAGTGGAGTCAGCAAGGGTGTGGGTTAGGGTTTCTCTACCCATAACTGCACTAAAACAAAAAATTGCAAATTTAATTATTGTATAAACTCATTGTACAAATAACAATTCTGCATTTCAGTTAAAACATTGTGAATGCCTGAAAAATACATTCAGCTAACATTTAAGGAGAGAATTTTCACAGGTCAAGCTGTAAATCTCTACAGCTCTCATTCTCAGTGAAAATTAGATCTCTGCACTGATTTATCCTGTAATTCTGTAAAACATGTCATGTTGCCCTTACTATTAGATGTGGCAGCCAGTACTACTCTTTTAACCTTTGTAGGTGCAAAGGACTGCTTGAGTCAGCAAGAACCTTTAATGGCAGCAACAAGAGCTTTCATTGCACATGCTGCAAAATGGGAAAGGTGCCCTTACTCCAAAAGTGGGAGATATTTTTGCTTTCACCTCAGGCAAACGGTGGTGCAAGTGCCTCTGTGATGTGCAGACAACTTGGCTACCCTGGCAGGGTCACTCAATTCTGTGTCAGCTCTGGTGTGGTCCCAGAGTCAGGACAACTCTGCTCATCTTTAGGTGTTCTGCATAGGGGAAGACTACATAGGCTGTGGGCAATGAAATGACATCACCTGCACGTGTTGGCACAGCTCTGGGCTTGCTTTTGACCATGGCCAGCTGGCCATGTTCCAAGAGATGTTCTCATTCAGTTTCTTGATCATTTCATAGAAGAGAAATCACTTTGTATTTTACCTTAGAAAGGGAGCGCATAGGAGACAACACATTTGTCATATTTAGAAGGTACCCAGCTAAGGCCTGGCCACTGGTGTGGAAAATCCCTTTAGCAGCACTTCCCCTAAAAGGTAAGCAGACCTCTTCAGGAAATCAATAGCTGGGGAAAGCTGTGATGATTTATGGGCTCTGCACAGCAGTGAGAAGATATTTTAGTTTGAAGAATAGTTTTGGAGTATCCATTCCCATCCATCATACAAGACTCCCTTAATCTGTAAGTGACTGTAAAGACCATAAAGCTGTGGGATCCTGGACATCTGACTGACTCTATTCCATGCAAATGTTTTGAAACAACCCTCATATCCTCTGACTGCATGCTGTCTTACCAGGCAATCCCCAGCAGCTGGATTTTGGGAGCTCCTTGTCACCAGAGCTACCCCAAGGAAAACCCTTTGTGTAACACATAGTCTTTAACAGGCATCTGGAGCACAGTGAAACAGTAGGGATGTTTTCCCTTCCCAGGATTGCTCTTGACAACCCCCAAAATGTTCAGAGTAGACCAAGTCATACCTTTTTCCATCAACTATTGGACAGCAAAGCCGCTCTTGCTCCCTGGTTCACCCTTCAGAGTTATATTCCTAGAGGCATTCAGATGTCTTCCAAGCAAAGAGACATTCCTGTTGCATTTCATAAATGCAAACGCCAATGTTCCTGTAGTGAGCAATATTGCACAATTACTATCTCCACTGCAAAGCTAAAGTGAGAAACAGTTTACAACCAGCCTTAGCACTGACTTTCCCAAAAATCATCTTACAGCTCCCAACAGGAAGCTCTTGTTATGGCTGCATTGGAGAGACAAAGCTCACCTGGTCTGTTTGGATCATGAAGTTTCCCAGCTGCACAGAATTCTGCATATTCCTCTTCTCATTTCATTGGCACCTGTTTCTACTCAAGCCAGACACAAAAATTAAGCAAAGGAGCACACAGACCCTTGAGAGGCCTGATCAGATCAGCACATGCTCTCACAGAGCGCCTAACAGGCCAAAATCCTACTCACAAAGTACAGGTGTATGTGCTTAACACCCAGGCAGAAAGAGAGACCTACCAGTGTATCACATTTTATATAGCAGCCTTGTGTCAATGTATTGGGTGAAAGATTCCAAAATGTCTGTCTTGATTAGGCTGTGAAAACTATTCTCTGATGAAGTATGTTTTTGGAATTCCTTTGGCTGACCTGAGCACAGACCGTCTACATCCTCATTAACCCCTCACCTATGCTAAAAGCAATCATCACTATCTCTTCTATAACAAGACTTGTTCTTTTCCCACTACTTACTATGTACATCACATGCACAAAACTTCAGCAGAACAGAAATAAATGTAAGACCTTGAACATAAGGGCAGAATGAGAAAACATGTATTTTTCTTAATTGAATAATAGGGCCATTAGCATTAAAACAGCATTACTGTAGACATTAATACATTAAGGTTTAAAATGTCTCTGTAATAAATCACAAGGGTATTTTAGATTAAGATGTGTTCACAGCCAGTAAATCTTACAACTACTTGCTCTTGTGACTCGTGCTATGGATTGTAAAAAAGGATGAATGTAAGTGTAGTAATAGCTATTGCAATACAATAGTCAGAGAACAGACTACACCATACAATAAAGAATGTAACTATTGCCTGTAATCTGTAAATTTATATGGAAAATGTATGGTTCAGTAATAAAAACATTATTCTTAAAATCTTAGAAAGAACATAAGTTGTTTGGTTTTTTTTAATTACAAACTCCAAATCCTGCCCCTTGAAGGATGAGCTTGGAGCCCTACCAAGTGGCCATTGATGCACTGGTGTGGGCAGGAGGGAGGGAGCCTGGAGGAGGGGGAGTTGCCAGAGGCCTGGGAGGGCATGGTTGCCTAGAGAAGGACTAGAAGGCAGGGACGTTGCCTTCTGTAGAAGGGGAGGAATGCTGAGTTCTTTCTGTCACTATAGCATGTCCACAAAATGTCTGCTTCAAGCACTTCACCTTTCTTGTGCGCTGCGTAGACTTCAGCCCCATAGGCCTGGCTGGAGCAATGTGCTGCTCTCTCCAAAAACAAAATCAAATAGATGTACCAGGGAAGAAGGTTTAGATTGGATATTAGGAAAAATTTCTTTATTGAAAGGGTGCTCAGGCATTGGAACAGGCTGCTCAGGGAAAGTGGTGGCATCACCATCCCCGCAAATGTTCAAAAGGCACATGGATGTGGCACTTGGGGTCGTGATTTTGTGGTGAACACAGAAGTTAATGGCTGGACTCAACTATCTTAGAGGCCTTTTCCAACCATAATGGTTCTGATTGTTTTTGCTGGACTTTTTTTAATCCTTTTTTTTACCCCATCCTGTCTTCCTCCACCCCAGTTTCAAACTGAGTATACAATATCAGCAGTCTAGTGAGGCAAATTTGTTTCACATCTATAAACTTTACCAAGAGTCAAGGAATAATTTGAATAGAAATATCATGTCATTTACTAATAAATGCACTATCTGCCATTATGCCTAGCTCTGTATTTGTATAGGTATTTCAATTATGCAGCAATTATAATTTGAATCTCTTGTGTGTGTATATCAACTCATCAATTTAGTGGTCTTTATCATAGATTCTTCCAGTTTATGAGCAATATACACATTTGCAAGGGAATAGTTAGAGCCACAATTAAAAATTACAGATGGTAGATGAACCATAGTTACTCTTGCATTGAAATTCCCCACATAAACTGCATTAGCAACATCTGCAAGTAGGGGAATATATAGGAATATATTATATTATATTGCATAGGAATATATCCTTCTCTTCTTTATTTGCATTTAATCTTCATTCCTAAGGCTGACTTAAATGATATCACACTTACAGCTTCATAATGTGGAGGGGAAGAAATCTAGTTTCTATATTGAATGATAACACATTATTTTACATTCTTCCCTGCAAGGAGGAAGAAACATTCCTGTCAATGGTTACAAAGGCTGCTGAGCTGCTCCTGCTGAAAACCGCTGGGTGAGCTAATGAGGAAATCAGCTGATCTAAAGAGTTGCTCCTCGAAAACCCTTGATGCAATCAGTACATGGGCCTAAGCTGTGCTTCCCTCTGCATTATCCAGCTGTGCTGATGGCCACAAGCTGCACCTATATTCAACAAGCAGAAAGTATGAGTGTGTTGTCACTTGGTCTCACAGCCTCAAAGGAGGTAGAGGGAGCCTCTAGACTCCATCTTTATTCTGAGAGCACACCATGAAAACAGTATAAATTTCTTTTTTGTAATCCTACAATTGTGGACCAGACAAGCACCCAGTTCATTTACTGAAGTCTGAAAATGTCTGTAAATCACAGCACCCAGTAGCTCCAAAGAAGCTAAACCTTTGGAGGGAGTGCAGGGATGCAGGGAGCACAACTGTGCAGCAGAAGCCAGGCTGTTGTGCTGGGATGTGAGGATAGCCTGGCGATCCTTTCTGAGCCAGACACGCTGCTCCTGTGCTCAAGTCTTCTCAACAGATTAATGCTACATTAAGAGGTATGGTTTACTATGTCCAGCTCCATTCAGAAATAATTCTAACTGTCCTAAGCCACCAAATATTCGAAATACCTGGGCCTGCCTGTCCCTTTTGAAGTCTAAGAATTTTCATTTGGTTATTTATCTTGATAAAGGTAGGCTTGAGGTCATGGGAATAGGGAAGAGCTCGTGTTTGATAACACTTTGTTCCAATGGAAAGAAGTAGATCTTCTCTTCAAGGAGCATGGTATTTTCTCCCCTCCTATGCAGTAACACCTGAATTGGAACCCTTCATGAATGGATATTACTGATTCATACAAATTTCGCACTCATTTGTCACAGAGTGATGGCATTGGAAAAAAGATGCAATACAATCCCTACTGCAAAATGCCAGTCTTTCCCATTTTAGGAACAGAAAACTGTTATGCTATTATTTATCTCATCAAGTGTGACTGAGTTCCATTCGTTCTAGACACCACCCATTTCACAGCCAGTTTGGAGCAGCAGCTGCCTGAGCTCAGACATCCCAAGAATGAGATGATTAGTAGGCACCAGGATATCTTCACAGAAGAGCAATTGCATGCTCATGTTAAGCTGTTAAAATTAGCTAGGCTCATGGCTTTTACAGTCAGAACTCCCTGCCTTTACTTGTTTAACCAGCTCAACGTAGCTCTGTATCAAAGAGCACTGGGAACATTGATCTCATCACACTGGTTTACATTCCATGAAAGCTTTTTTAAATCTAGCATCCTTTTTTTCCGGCCCATAGATTTATTGTTGCCTTCTTACTCAAGTGGAGCTTACTGATAAGTTTTCACCTGAATTACACTTTTTTAGTAAATGCTTCTTGATTTTGTCCTCAAAAGAAACCTCTTTGCAGCTCAAGGAACTAAATGGAGAAGCAGTAACAACAACATCTATATTTCTTCATCTGCCTTCTCTTTCCACCACACTGGGGACAAAATCAAAATGAAAGAGGAGTGCTGTTCTGAGGCACCTAGACAAGCTGGAGGAAGGCAACAACAGCAAGCTCCTGAAATTCAACAAAGTCCTGCCCATTGAAAGGAAAAGCCTTTATCAACCACACAGGCAGACCCCTCCACTGCAGTCACCTGGCTCATGGGTAAGGGTTCATGCAGCACCACACATGCTGAACGTGCAGCACAGCACAAGCCACAGCTCTCCCCACCCAGGAGAGCCCCTCCATTCACATTAGCTCACTTTAAACACACAGGCAAAACCTGACAACCCTGGGACAGACTTGCTCTTTATTACTACCCATGTCACAGGGAGAGCACCAGGTTGCCAGTGCTCGTTCATCTTTTATAGGCCTGTCTCCTCTGAACTGCTGCTTCCACTTTCATGGAAATTTTCTTTTTTGTCATGTGAGGTGGAAGGATTGTTTAGCAGTCCCTGCTCTGACATACAGAAACCTGTCCCTGTGCAGCTTGTAGCTCCACTACAGACTTTCTTGAGCAGAGTGGCATGAAATGTTTTGATCAGAAAGTTTGGCACAAATTACAAATTCAGATGCTCTCAGCAACTGAAAGTGTCAAATCCTGTTTCCACTTTTTTTTTTTTAACGGAACACTTGGAATTTTTTTTTTTTACAGAAACAAAGTTTCTTAGCCCACTCCTAAATGTATTTTCTTAACTGTTAAAAAAATATTTAACTGCTCCAATTGATATGAAAGGTGTTTGGCTTTACTGTTAGGTTGTTGTTTGTCTTTTTTGCTCTCAATCAAACCCAAATAAATTAATTTTAGTGATTTTTCACTTAGGCCATGAATACAAAACCCAGCTGTTTCCACAATTCTGCCCCTCAGGACAACGAGAACAGTTTCCTTCTATAGCAGGAATTGACCACCAAATTTTCACACTCCAGTTAACTCCCACCAGAGTTAAATGAAAATTGATTTTTCTCTCGCTCCACTGCCTTGCCATGTTACCTTTGTGGATTTGCTTGGCAGCATAAAGAAGCTGTTCAAATTTATTTGCTATCAGTGACTTAGGAAATTGTTTTATGATGTAACATTTACAGTCCTCCAATTCAAGCCAGTTACCTGCCTGGACTCTCTATCTGCCAAACCAGAACACTCATAATTGCTCTTTGCTTGATATAAATTCAAATAACATTAGGTCTGTTTGCCAAGCAGACAGGGCTCTGCTGACGTACTCCTAGAGACCAGAAGGTACCAGAAACTCCTTGGCTAGGAAACACTTCCAAATATTTTTCAGATTCATGGGAAAATGGAAGTTTTTAACCAGTTTTGCCCATGTTACATCTACTATTTAAACCTATTATCTATGCCTAACACAGGAGCAGATAAAGAAATGTTTGACTCTACAACAGCAGCAAGAAGTTCATCACATCTTTTTGAATTGCTCACTGTCTCCCAAAGCTGCCTCCTTGCTGCTGCTGATCCCAATCAGAACTGGCCTGTCTGTGCGGCTGATCTGCCCAAGGACAAGGCAGTGGCCATCGTGCCCGGCCTCACAAATGCATTCCTAGAAACAACAGTGTCCTGTCCTAATGTCCCCAGTGTGAAGGGTTCCTGAAGAAGGCAGATGATAATTTCAACCTACAAAAGGAGAGGCCCTTCATTTCCTCACAAAAAGAGAGAGAAAGTAGAGAAGGAAGCTATAGCTGTTTTAGTCTATGCTCCTTCGCATCATCAACCCAATTTCAAGGAAATAAAAAATCATAGCTTTAAACTAATAAAAGCTGTAGTAGCTTCAACTCATACACCTGCCACTGAATAAAGTGATTCTTGGCCCTGGTGAATAAAATCCCACTTATTCAAAAGGGAAATAGGATCTCTGGTTAAGATACTGGTACAGGTCTTAGGAGTTCAAGCCACATAACTATCCAATCTGCACCTTACTGATCACCTCAGCCCATGCTCTTGAATCCATATTGCTTCAATATGAAATTCACCCTCAAGTACCAATTTTTAGCACATTCAGAAAAAAAAATAAAAGGTTTAGCCTGGTCTACTTATGCATGAAGGCCCATGGTCATCCTTCCTCAACACTGAGGTGCCCCCAAGTGCCCCAGGCTTTATGTGGGATGCAGGCTGCTGACCTATCCATACGCAAAGCAGACAGTATGGTGAGTAAGTGAGGATGTTTCTGGTATTTTATCTTTCTCTCCAGGCATTTCTGAGGACAAGAGGAAGTCTGCAAGCCTAGTCTTTAGCTCCTCTATGGATAAAGTTGGCAGACAGGAGGGAAATATCCCATGTACTGCCAGCTGGGTACAATTCTGATTTAAGACTAACAATCCTAGACCCAGATTAACCTTTTCCTGACTAAGTATTTTGTCAGCTATAGAAACTTCTGTAATGCAAATAGTAACAAAACACTGTCTCTCAGGAATATGAGAACAGCCAGTTTTAAAGTCTTTAAAAGACTTTTTTTTTCAGCTGAATCAGCTACACACATCATCCCTTTCTGGTTTTCAAGGAAGCAACCTGCAAACAACTAAAGGTATTCCAAAGGCATTTAAAATAAGTGAGAAGGATTGACCTAAGCTGAAAGCAGGTTTATAGAATAGCCTGAAATACTCAGGAGTCTGAGTACCTCTTCCTTTGCAAATGTGAGTGGTTCATACGAACATTTGGACTATGCTTTGCTCCAACTGCTCTTTCAACTCATGATCATTTTGTTCAGAGTCAACAACAGGAGAGGCCCACCTTTTCTCCAGGGGGGTGATTTATAAAAGTAAACTTGCAAAAGTTTTTGTTCTTTTTAATTGTTTTCTTCATACTAAATTACATGACCCTGCAAAGAAGATAGAAATCATAACACCCTGAGATGGAGAAGAGGCATTAGATTTAATCCCTTCTCTTATCAAATTTCTGGACTGTATATTTCCTAAGTGATTCAGTGTCAGGTGATAAGCTTTACTTGTCAGGTTGAGTCTCATCATTAGGAAATTTATTATGGAAGCTTCATTTTCCATTCCTTAGCTTAATCCTATTACTCCTTAATTTAATCCTATTACAACCAAGATTGTTGCTGCTAGCCATGTCCACATATCAGCACTGAGATGAAGAGTTACTTTAGAATGTGGAAACTCAAATAATTTTATTACAACGCTCAGAACAGCATAATTTCTAGGTTGGGTCTGTTCCAGGGGGTGATTCATCTCATGCATGGAGAGGTTGGCACACTAATGCTAGTTTACCTATGCCTATTAATTGGTGTTCATCAATTAGGACTGTTTAAATAATTTTTCTGAGCCTACAGGAGGGACCAGACCTGGCACAGAACATCTACAATCATAGCAAAATAAAGCAAAATTGCTTCTTTGCACTCCTTTTGAACATTTCAGAAATTCCCCATGGGCTCGCTTTAGCTCTGAGGTATGATCTTGGGTTAATAGTTTTTGATTAAGGCAAAGGAAGAAAGGGAAAGAGAAATCAGAACAGAAATAACATCTAAGATCAAAACAATCCTTTCCACAGCTTTATTTCACTGTTCTGTGTAATTCCCAGTTGCTACTGAAAGAGGTTGGCTGTTTTTCCATAGCAAAGCTTAAACACATATATTGTGTATATAGACACAGACACAGATAAATATGTATTACACACAGGCTATTAAACCTGCAAATGCAAGCATATGCAAGTACCATAATGCTAGATTTAAGGTTAACCTGCTCATGCTGTGCATGTGTTATGAGTCAGCTCCAAACAAGAAGACCACATGATATTTCCCTAAAGACCTGTGATCATTCAGTGCTTAGGTCTGTATCTCCATGGTTCACAGAAGCATGGGTTAACCCCTCCACTTACAGAACTGTAATGAATTTGTAGATTCTTCTAAATTTCTTGTTATAAAATCTGAAGGAGAAAGCAAAGGATTTGACCCAAGTAAATGCTCTGCCAAAATTCCTATGTTGTTTCAAGATGTGGGAGTACCAGAGCTGCCTGTTCAGAAAGATCTGGACCATTTTGCCTTAAGTTTTCAAATTCAGCAAAGCACATATTTTCCAACTTGGAATACTTCAGCCCAAAATGATTAAACTGTAGTAAGGAAAAAGCTATTACACCATGAAGTGACTAGACTTCAGTACAGGACCCAGAATGCCTCTATGCTACTCTCACCTTTGCCGCAGAGCAACTACAGAGCTCTGGGCAGAGCCGTGCCCTTGTTTCCTCAGTTGTTCCCTCTATGCATGGTACAAGCAGGCAGCGTTTCCATTCCACTCCTGGCAAAAGACCTCATCTATTTCATAGAGCCATGCCAAAAATTCTGGTTTTATGCAAAGGAGTCTGAACTCCAGCTCAAGCCTACCCCAAATCAGTTTTCTCTTGGCATCCCCTTATATAATCTTTTTCACTTCTGATCTTGAGCATCACATTTCCCCTTGTACACTAGAACTCATGGTCTACAAAACATTTATTCAGAAGCGTAATCCTCTTGGCACATCAAACCTGAGAGGTTTATCATTAAAAGGTAAAATAATTTCAGGTGAAAGAGACTTTTAAAGATCACCTAGTCCAAATCCTCTGCCATGACTTTCATTAGACCAGCTTGCTCAAAGCCCTAACCAGCCTCAACTCCATTATTTCCAATCATGAACACCTTGAACATCTTACGTAAGTCCTAATTAGATTTGTCTATGGGGGTAGGAGAGATTTCAGTTTTGCACATTATCTGTAGATACTGAGAATAATTTCATTTTGGGGAAAAGAGGTATCTCAAGAGAGTCTGAAACTCTGATGCAGCTCTGACCTTGAACTGGTGGCTGAGAGGCCGTTTCTTCACAGCTGGATGTTCCTCATGTCCTTGGCCATACATAGGTGGTGTTGATAGGAATTAGTTGTGCACCTCTCTCAGAATAACATCTTCATGTAACCTGTAAATGGAGACAGCAGTTACTAGGTGCTTCATAGCTTCAAGCTTTTCCACAACTCCAAAACCTGTAATTTTTTTTCATTTTAGAAGGAGTTGAGATTGCAAACTGGAAAGGCCAGATGACTGAACATTTGAATTTCTAATACCCAAACTTCCATTTGGCCTGGACAGGGAAGGTGAAATAGCCAAAACCTAGTTACTAAAAAGACTTATAACTTGCTCCTATAAATCTTATCCTTTGCTGGGACAAACCTACTGCCCTTAGTGTGAGAAACAGCATAAGCACCTTGTCAGGGAAATCAATTCCATATTCTGCGTATCTGTTACCTAAAATCAGTAAAAATACTGAAAAGAAGCATTATAGCCTTAAACTGGATTGATTGCTGAGGAATCAGCATAACTTTGGAGTGAGGAATTTCTGCTTCTTTAGTAGAATAAAATCCAAATATGTAGCATTTGTTTATTCATCCCCATTTACAATCCCTGTAGCAAACTAAGCTGGAGGTCATCAGTGCAGAAAGCCTTTGTCCACCTGGTTTGTGAGCTTGTGGCCAGGAAAAAAAGAACTTTTATTCATTCATGGTACCAACAGAGGGGACAAATTTCTTGTTGGGAGAAACAATCAGAACTTGAATGATGTCAACAGAGATTTGGTCTCTACTGAATTTCAACTAACATAAAGCATTTTGGAGGTTGCTGCCAAATGAGTCTGATAGTTTTGCACTAAACCCACTCCTAATTTATAGCCATGCTAATGGGAACTGAATTTACTTAAATGTAAGTATGTGTTTGTGTGTGTGTGTGTTGTAAACTCAGAAACTCTGTCATTCAGCTACCTACTGAGCAATAGTGCCTCCTGGGGACTGAAGGTCAGGCATGAGCTCTCTTACTCTGGCAGTTTAGACACTTCCTGTTTAATTAAGGTTTGAGTGAGGTGACAGAGCTCCTCAGCGTAAACTGTGGTACCTGGAACAGGGGAGAAAAATGACCTCATCTAACTCCATTATGCAACGGCCCATATGACTCTGCAGTCATTTCTGATGGTCTGTGGCATTTAGCAGTTGGCTGTAGCGTGTCTAACCGTTACAGAATTGCTGAGAAGACAAATGTCCTTACAGGCAAATGTAGTTAACAGCACGATGGGTTGCAGGGCAGATGGATGAAATGAGCATCTAGAAATGAGCAGCTGCTACAGTGACATGTCTCCCTTGACATCCTCGCCAAGCCAGGATGAAGGTACCCTCTGCGTGTGAGGGAGCTCTAAGTGGAGATGTTGCCATGTCTCCACTTGTCTTGAAGCAAGCAGTGTACCTTTCTGAAGCCCATCTGCTAAATTTTTTAAGATCCCAGCTGGATTTACATTAACCTGCAAAGAAATATGTTTGCTCTGTTCCCTGGCTCATAAACACTTGATCACTTTGCAAAAAGCTCTTAGTTTTTGCATAACCTATTCAAGCAAGAAGATCTGTGAAAACAATGGTCTGCAAGCTTTTCCCATGATACAGAGCACTGGGGTTGGGTGGATGCTGTTCATGCCTACGTGGCAATGCATCAATGTCTCTGTGGTCTCAAAACACTAAAACCCTACTGTGCAACCTAAGGTAAAGCATTTTGGACTCCATCAGAATTTCTGAGCAACATCAGGAGATGTGAAAAACTGTCTCCCTGGGAGCTGTCAGCCATTTCCATAATAACTTGTAAATAAGATCACAGTGACTTTTATGAACTTGTTTATGAAGTTGTGCCAGATTCTGCAGTACAGCTGTGTCCTTTAGGATCTTTGCTGGACAAGTGTGCTGGGCCTGGCTGGGATGGAATTATCCTTTTTTCCTAGCAGCCTGTGTGGAGCTATGCTTTGAAGCTGTGGCTAAAATGGTGTTGGTAACACAACAGTATTTTGGCTGTTGCTGCACAGAGCTTACAAAGAATCTGTGGTTCTCTCTCTTTCCTCCTCTGCCCACCTCACCTAGCAATTGGCTGGGGGTTGGCAAAGGCTTGAAAGGGGACGCAGCCAGGACAATTGATTCTAGCTGACAAAAGGGATATTCCATACCATATGAGATCATGCTTAGCAGTAAAAGCTCAGAGGAAGGAGGAAGAACAAAGCATGTTAAGAAGAAATTCTTCACTGTGAGGGTGGAGAGGCACTGGAACAGGTTGCCTTGTCCCTGGAAGTGTTCAAGGCCAGGCTTGATGGGGCTCTGAGCAACCTGCTCTAGTGGAAGGTGGCCCTGCCCATGGCAGGGAGTTGGAACTAGATGGTCTTTGAGGCCTCTCCCAACCCAAGCCAGTCTGTGGTTCTGATTCTATGAAGCTATGTTTGTGGTTACAGCATTTGTCTTCTCAACTAAAGCTGAGGTCCTCCTTGCCAAGAAATAGCAAAACATTTGCCTGCCAGTGGGAAATAGTAATAAATTCCATTTTTTTTCCCCTGCTTTGCCTGTGCATGCAGCTTTTGCTCTCCCCATTGAACTATCACTAGGTTAAACCACAAGTCTCCTCACCTTCTTTCTGTTTTCTCCCCATCCCATGAGGGAAGGAAGTCAGTGAGCAGCTGGGTAAGTGTCTGTTCCAAGCACAGCATGGGGTCTGAGACAACAGGTTCAATTTAAGGATTCTGTCAGCAGTTAGAGTTGTTAACTGGCAGGTCCTGTGCTGGACATGCAGCTTGTATTCTTTATTGTATAATACAATCCGAGGCTGTTTCTGCTGTTTGCTGTGGTGCTTATTGCTTTACTTCACTGTGCCTGGACGCCTTTTGAAAAAGGCAATGTCCATGTGCCAGGGCTGGTGTCTGGCCCTGGCATTGATGCTCCTCTTGTGCTGTGTGAGCTCCCTTGCAGGAAGCACTAGGGATTACACTTCCTTCTGCTCCTCTGGGATGGATCCTCTGCTCCTCTGGGATGGATGTGTCCAGCTCTTCTGCATGGGCTCTCAAGTTCCCTGTACGTCATCATACATGCTGTTTGATCATGTTCTCTGGCATTGCTGGACTGCTGTTGGGCTTGCAGAACCTGGCTTGGTGCTGGCACAAGAGTAAACAGCTTGTTGGTGAGGTGACAAAGCAATGTGCATCAAGGTGGCCAGTTGGTGCTGGCAGAGTTTGTGGGAGGATTTGGGAAGGTGCCTAGAGCATTATCACCTTTGACAGCCTGGGATTTTACACTTGAACAGGCACATAAACCTGTTGAACTGGCTCACCACATGAAGGAAGGTGCCTTGCCTAACCCAATGAGACCCACCAAGTTTTGGCAATGTTTTTGGTCTTGGTCTGTGCCTACTGAGCCTCAGCCCAGCACCATCAGAGGAGGCAGGATGAGGGAGTGACAAAGTCATCAACAAGGCAGAAACCACTCAGGCCATAAACCCCAAGTTTTAAAGGAGATGCAAGATCTGTGGAAAAATTACAGCCACAAGCCAGGTGAGGGGATTGCTGCCTGGTTGCTCCAATGTCAGGAGTTAGCCAGCAAGCCAGGCAGCTGGGATCTCTAAGTAGAGACACCTGGACTGACAAAGGGAAGCCTTTGGATATAATTCCTGTTGACAATGAAAGCCACCTATTCCCTCAAGGATGACTTGGTATGATGCCTGAGCAAGTGAACCGCTACTGTAAAAGGCATCCAATGCTTGAGGGAAGGAGAGGCAGTGGGACTGCACCCAGTCCATGTGCAGAAGGTGTACATAACTCACCAGTGTTGTGTGCCAACACCATGGGGCTGATGCACTGGACCGACCCCGAACCACTAACTGCAGAGTGACTGCTCCAGTGGGTCCTGGGATTCAAAGAGAGCTTCCCCTCCTCCCCCTGACCAAAGGTCCAGGTCTCAGCTGCCAGAGATGCCCTACAGAGTTGTCTCTGTCCTGCCAGAGGGAAAGGGGGATCCAGGGCATGCCCTGCCAGCCTGTGGTTCCTCCTGCATAATCTGGAGGATGAAGAAGTGGAACAATGTGCCCACCTCAAATCTAGAAGCCCACATGCATGGACTGCAAGGAAAACCACTGTTACAAAGCACTCATCCAAGAACACTGGGTTGATGGCCTGGCATGTGATCCACAAAAGCAGAAGGCTTTGTTGGACACTGCTGCACAGTGTACTTTAACATAATCAGGTTACAAGGGAGCAGAATCCGTCTGGATTTCTGGAGTGATCTAGACTGGGAATGTCAGGGTCAGTTATCTGTAGCTTAGTGAGCCCATGAAACACCACAACATCTAGGGAAAGATACAATATGTGGGTGGGCTTTAAACGTGCACATGACCACCCAAGTATCACACAGATGGTGGATGGCAGTTCTGTGAAGGGCAGGGAGAGGGTAATTCAGAAAGATGGGCAAAAGGAACATCAGGCAACGAGCACGGAAGTCTTTTTTTCCCTAACTAATTTCCATGCTAGAATTGTATTGGCTTTGTCTGCATGCAGAATCTACATACTGAGATTTCACAATGGTGACATGCTAATGCAGGGTTTGGGCTTCTCAGTACTACAAGATTACAAAAAACAAGCAGTAGCCTCTGCTGATACAAGTCAGCATGATTCCATAGACTGCAGCCACCTCACTGACTTAGACAAGACATAATCAAATACATCTGTAATCAGTCTCCTATTATTCCTTTCCACTGGGGTCTCAGTGTTAAATTTAAGACATCGATAAGGATGAAAATCAATATAATGTCAACCACAGCTTCAAAGTCTGTCTGTCCACAGCCCACACTCCATCTAAATTTAATTTGGTAAGATTTATCTGAGCCTGATGTAAGTAAATTAATCATGCAGAGCATTGACCTATCCTACCTCAGGCTTCCATGCCCCACCCTGCATGTTTATTTGGAAGGTAATCTAATTTGCTGTAAATGTGCTTATCTAGATGGAAAGCAAACTGTGATAGGTACCTTAGGAGGAAGAAAGCTTTCCAGGATGCATGCCTCAGTGAATTCTTTTGTATGAGGAATGCAGAATCTATTGTACTGTTGTTGTTGATCACAATGGAATTATTCGCCTGCTCCCTGCTCTTTGTCTCCATATGTTCGTGAAGCACAGTTAAGCTCCTAAGCCCCAGTCAGTTCAAAACCAGGCAGAATGCACCAGCTCTTCTCTCTGGGTTTCCCATAAAAAGATTCAGCAACTCTGGAGAGCTGCTGGGCAACAACCTCCTGCCTGCAAAGGTACCTTTGGCAAATGACAGTGAAATCCTGAGAGATGTTTGCTAGCATGATGCTGAAGCACGAGAGCCCACTGAGTAGCCAGCAGTGGCATAGCCCGGCTTTGTAATGCAGAACAGAGTCAGAGCACAACACATTGACCTGAGTAAGAGACACTGTGGAGGTCTCATGTTCCTAAATATACACAATCCCAACCAATGCTGAAACAATTAGAGGACAACATTATGATTAATAGCAACTATCTTCTAGATGCAAGTTGTCTTCTGTCCCACTCCAGGCTGTTGAATCTCGCTCACCTTTGCCTCCCAATCTGTATTTGCACTTTGGCTTTGTCTCACCAGTGTGTGGTAAGAGAGGGATCAGAGCCAGTTCTGCTTCCCAGCAATATTCCCCTCTTACCCCATGAGGTGAAGCAGAATGGAGCTGGGAGGGAGGTGAGCTGGTGGATGCTGAGGCAGGGATGATAAATGGATAGTCCCAACACCAGGCAGAGCATGTGTCTTGTTATTTTCCCTCCTTCCAACCATCTCACTGGTTTCAACACTTTTCTCTTGGCGGTCCACATCCACTTGCCTTCCCTATTTTCATCTTTTTCAGAGAAGAGCCTTCTATCCTACAGCATCTTTGCATTGTATGGCAGCATGAAAGTAATCCATGTTGCAGACCCTCACCCAGACAAATAGAGATAATAGAGACTGATAATATGTGTGAGTTGTGTGCGTGCAAAAGCTGTAGAATAGCCAGCTGAGAGCATAGGAATGGCTGTTTTCCACAGAATGTGTAGAAATGAGACTACAACAGAGCAGAAGGGGTGAACTGATGAGGACAGACAGTCCCGTCGCCAACCCATCTGGCTGTAGGCTGCTGCCCTCCTATGGCAAACTGGGACAGCAGTCCTGATGCCCAGAGCAGCTCTCTGTCTTGTTGAAACATACAGAGTTCAGCTGCTGGTTCCGGCTGACAGAAATCACAGCTTCCAAACACCCAGTTTGCCATCTCGCTGTTTGTCTGAAGTAGAAAATCAGCACCCTGGGGCACTCAGCCTCTCTGCGCCGCCAAGGAAGCTTTTGTGGATGGAAAGAACTGTGTGCTGCTCAAGGAACATTTGGCATCCTTAGTCTGCATGTGACATTGTTAGTATTGAACAAAAATGTCCCTGCAGAGAGGGCACGGATCTGCGGCTCTTCTCCCTTAGTGACAGCTCTTTGTTGCTATTGTTGGGGTTTGCTTCTAATGTCTGTATCTCGGCAACACAGGAGCTATTGATTCATGGGCCCATGAGAACCTCATGCAGTTCAACAAGTGCAGGGGGCTGCATCTGGTGGGGCAATCTCATATATGAGCGCAGACTGGGAGAGGAACTTACCGAGAGCAGCTCTGAGGAGCAGGACTTGGGGACTCTTGCATATGAAAAGCTGAACACAATCTGGCAGAATGTGTCCACACCCAGAGACCCAATTGTGTCCTGAGCTAGAGTAAAAGCAGCATGGGCAGCAGAGCCAGTGAAAGGATTCTGCCCCTCTGCTCTGCTCTGGTGCGACCCCATCTGGAGTGTTGTATGCAGCTCTGGGGACCTCAACACAAGAAGGATGTGGATCTGTTGGACCAAGTCCAGGGATGCTGAGGCAGGGATGATAAATGGATAGTCCCAACACCAGGCAGAGCATGTGTCTTGTTATTTTCCCTCCTTCCAACTATCTCACTGGTTTCAACACTTTTCTCTTGGTGGTCCACATCCACTTGCCTTCCCTATTTTCATCTTTTTCAGAGAAGAGCCTTCTACCCTACAGCATCCTTGATCATCCACAAAGATGATCAAAGGGATGGAGCACCTCTCCTACAAAGGCTGAGAGAGTTGGGCACATTCAGCCGGGAAGAGGCTCAAAGGGAAACCCCACTGCAGCCTTCCAGCATCTGGGGGGGGCTTATGAAAAGAGAGAGACTTTTCAACCAGTCAGTACTGGTGGGATATGGGGCAAGGGTTTTAAACTGAAAGAGGACAGGTTTAGGTTAGATATTAGGAAGAAATTCTTTACCATGAGGGGCGCCAGTCATTGGAACAGGTTGCCCAGAGAAGGTATCTCTGGGGTATTAGATGCAAGCATCATATCCCTTTACTGCACAGTTACTTCCCTGGTGAACCAATAAATTCATTCATCATGAAAATTACATTTGTATTTCTAAAAAAAACCAAAAAAACAACAACAACAACAAAAAAACTTATGTTCACTCAAGCCACTGAGATTTGTATTAGATACAAAAATAAATCCTTTACTGTGAGGGTGGTGAGGCACTGGCACAGGTTGGCCAGAGAAGCTGTGGATGCCCCATCCCTGGAAGTGTTCCGGGCCAGGCTGGATGGGGCTTTGAGCAAGCTGATCTAGTGGAAGGTGTCTCTGCCCATGTCAGGGGTTTGGAACTAGATGATATTCAAAGTGCTTTCCCTGCGCTCCTCAGCGGAGCAGTTCCCACGGCGCAGCTCTCGCCGGCTGAGGGCGGACAAGGGCTCCTCCCATCCGCACGAGGGCGCTGCGCCGCCGCCTCCGCCCGTGCCCTGCCGTGTTGCCGCGGACTACAGTACCCAGCATGCCCCGCGGGCCCGGCCGGAAGCGGCAGTGAGCGGGCGGAAGCGAAGGGCTGGGGGGCCATGAGGGGCGCCCGGAGCAGCGCTGCTCTCCGCGCCTGGGCCGGCCAGCTCCTGCTCCCGATCCCGGCCCGGCTGTCCCCGGCTACTCACAGAGGTGAGAGGCGCCGCAGCGCCGTGCTCGGTCCTCCAGCCGGCTGGCAGCCCCCGTGCGCGGGCAGGCAGGCGGCTGCCGGGGTCGGGTGAGCCCGGTGCGGGTCTGTGAGCGGCGCCGGGGCTGCACCGGGCGCTGGCCGGACTCGGTGTGTGGGAGCGGCCGCGGGGCCCGTCCCTGAGGCGCTGTGTGGGGGAGCGCTGAGCGCCTTCCCTCGGGGCTGGAACAAGGGGTGAGTTCCACGGGCGGGAGCAGCCGGGGGAGCGGCGTGTGGGGCTGTCAGGCGGTGTTCGGGACGGGAGGAGTTGCCGGGGGGTGCAGAAGGGGGTCACCGAAAGGTGTCTCACGTAGGGGCTTGTGGGGTGATTTTCTTAGCTCCAGGCTGGGAGAGGAGACTGCAGGAGTGGAGCAGTGGGGCCAAGAGCAGCGTGGCGAGCAACCAGAACTGTAATATCTGCTTTCTTGAGACAGTGTCTGTGCAGTGTAGCTGTTCAAACCAATGAAAAAATCCACCAATGCGTTTAGAAGGCGAGAGCTGTGCGTGTAAAAGCTGGGACATCTCCACGAAAACGATGTTTTGAGTTGGTTTTCATTATTTGTATGTAGTATTCAGTGCATCATAACTCTAACATAGTCATTAATTATGCAGTGCTGTGGCTGGTTTAGTTATAGCCAGATCTTTGTAGTATTTGTAAGATAGCACATAACTTGATTTATCTAGTAGTGGCACAATATAAATTCCCTGTTGTTTAAATGATATAAATCTTTTGAGTAAAGATCTGGATAAGACACAGAACAATTTGGTTAAGGCAGAGAGACAGCAATGCATATAGTTTCAAATAAACAAATTAAGAAGTAACAGGGCTGCTTAGATAACAAAGAATTAATCAGAACAGAATCTAATGTGCAAAGCCACACAAACATAAGGTGAAGAGAAATGTATGCTTGAAATAAAAGTAGGAGAAGCAGTGAAACCTGCTTGTGGGAAGGCACGTCATAAATAGATGGATCTAAATAGGATTTTTAACTAATACCTGAGGTTAACTAATACCTCTTTAAGGATTAGGTGTACCTAGTCTCTGAGGTATTAGATACAAACATTGTATCCCTTTACTGCCCAGTTATTTTCCTGGTGAACCAATAAATTCATTCATCATGAAAATTAGGCTTGCATATTTTTTTTTTTTAAAAAAAGTAGCTTTATGTTCACAGAAACCACTGAAAATGAGAAATTTGGGTCAGATATAAAAGAAATTCTTTACTGTGAGGGAGTAAGTAATTCTTTACTGTAAGGCACTGGCACAGGTTGCCCAGAATAGCTGTGGGTTTCCCATCCCTGGAAGTGTTCAAGGCCAGGTTGAATGGAGCTTTGACCAGCCTGGTCTAGTGGAAGGTGTCTCTGCCCGTGGCAGCGTGTTGGGACTAGTTGATTTTTAAGGTGCCTTCCAAACCAAACTATTCTGTGATAAAGTCAAAAGCTGTTGGAATGAAAGCTCAGCAATTTAAATAAAATAGCAATGAATGCTTAATTGTATGAAGTTATCCAGTGTTTTACAAGTACAAAAATTATTTAAGTGGTATTTCCCAAATATTACAAAACAATTGGCTGTGGAGGTTCATTTGTGCTGTATCAGGATGCTTGTCTGTTGTTGCACAGATACATGAATGCACTTAAGACAGACCTGTAAGTCCTATTTAGTGTAAATTTCCTCTGGAAGAGGGATTGATGGTTTCTGGTGTGTGCTGTAACCCAGCTTTTTGTTGCAACATCCACGCAGCTTTTCTGTGATGAAAGAAATTAAAATTAGTGTATTGCATGATAAGCCAATCCAGGTAAGATGAAGGCATGTTTTGTTATTTCCAGGTTTTGCTGCCACGTCCATTAGGAAGTCATATGATGTCAGAAGAGTTGATATCACTCCTCTGGAGCAGAGGAAGGTGACTTTTGATACCCATGCTTTAGTGCAGGATCTGGAAGCTCATGGTAAGTGGTATCAGATAAATAACTCAAAGGCAAACTTCTAATATTAAGTAGTGTAACTTTGAGTGCTGCCAGTTTCCCCAGAGTAAAATGTTTTGGCAGCCTCTTGAGGAGGCTGGTGAAGGAGAGGCATCTGATGCTGTGCCACACAAGTAACTGGGACATCAGACTTACCTCATTTGTAGCTGTAGGCAGGTTTGTGTGGTGTCTTCCAGCCGAGGAACAGAACACAGGTAACAAATGTAAAGTGACAGTTAAAGACTTTCATAGCAAAAATGAAGCTCTGCAAGAAATTTCTTTCTACCAGGCTGCTAAGAATAACTGAAGGGTTTTTTCCTAATGAGAAATATTTTCAGCAGCATGGTGCTGTGACACATTCTCAAGGCCCACACTTGTGTTGTGAGTGAGACTGGCTGAAGTCAGACAAAGGGTCCATCCAGCCCTGGGCTCTGTCTCCTGGCAGCAGCTGTGAGTCAGAGCCTGCAGAGGAGTGTTACAACAGGACAGGTGTATGTCACACATCCCCTTGTATTTTCTAAGTTTCCAGTTTCTGTCACCCTGGAGGTATTTTAAATCAGTTGGGAGTTTTAGTAACCTTCAATGGAAATCTTTTCACAAGTTTGTGCAGTCCCTGAGCCACTACAAACTGATTACTATCCAAAACATCCTTTCTCATGGAACTTCAGACATCCACATTCTTTGTTTATGCAGAATCTGGCATCTGTGAGGTGAATTTGATGCCCACACAGCTCTTCAGTGGGAAGAAGGAATGAACATTTAATCTCTCATGGCACTCACAATTATGCAAACTTCTGTCATATTGCCCCATCATTTTCCAAACAGAAGAATCCTAGCTTGTTGCATTTTTCCTGAAGCAGTAGATTTTCCATATTTTGATTATTCATAATGCCCTTCTGTTAATATTTTCTGCTTCTGTCACATTTCATTCCATTTCATGTTTTCAGGGAACAGTGCTGGCATTACTTGACAACTGAATGTCCTATGGATTTGCACAGTGAAGTAATGCTGTGTCTGTTGTGTTCCCTCTTCCTTTTCCTAGTAATTCAAAGGGTTTGGTTTGCTTTATTGATCCCTGCTGAGCTGATGTCTTCATCAGACTAGAAACTGCCTTTTAAAATCCCAAGTGACACTAGAAACTTTGTACAGTCAGAGGTTAGGATTGTTTCCACTGTTTGGGTCTAATAATAATAATAAGTGTTAGTAGTTAAAAGACTTAGAGTAGTCTGCTAACTATGTTTATTTTTTTTCATGCTTGTCAGACTTGGCATCCTGTACTTCCCTACATCTCTGTAGAACTGTTTTTAAAAACTGGCACTGTTATTTTCCAGTCCATGGGTAATCATAGTAGGCTGGGAAATGTTACTGTGAAATGAGTCAATCCCAGGGACTGATTCAGCTATTTCTTCTTCGAGTTCCTTTAGAACTTGTGGGATGAAGTCTGTCTGGTGCTGGTTGTTACTCAGTTTAATTTGTTACTCAGTTTAATTTGTTCTGAAACTTCTCCAAACACTTCAGTACCACAGTGACAGGTCTTTATAGGTAAAACCACAAAAGTAAGAGAGCCATTTCAGTTTTTCCCAAGCTTTAGGCAGTTTCAAGCTCCAGTCTCTTGCTTATAGAAATTTTTCCTCATTTTCTAAACTTTCACAAAACACAGTCATTTCTTGCTGTGGAGGAAGAGCTACATAAGGAATTGGCAAGAGCTTAAGTAACCCTGAAAATTCAGTGAAACTGAAGCAATACTATCACACTTTATAGTGGAAAGAAGCTGTCGTAAAACAACTGTAGCTTTTTTAGATGTGTAAACCAGTGGTGCACCTGGACAATACCAGTATTCTAGAAGGAAGCAGTGGTATAGTTCTCTAAATAATATGCCTTGAAAGCATTTTTCAATGTTAATTTAGGCTACTTTATAAAATGGGATAGTTGAAGCACAACATACCAGTCACCTTGCTGGAAATAAATCTCTAGGGCAAAAGCTCTCAGCACTTGACTAGATCTGGCTAAAATGAGAGGGGTTTTTTTCCCCATTACTCACCACACATCATCTTCAACACTTCAAATTTACACCAAGCTACAGACAAAGTGTACTTTTTATCATCAGAAAGCAAAAATCCCAGTTTGAGTTCATTCTGCAGGCAATGGATGGAGCAGTTTAAAAATCAATTTTGTATATGCTCCTACCTGTGCAGGACAGCTCCAATATATGCAGAATTACTTTTTATCATTCTACAGAATGCATACTTTGTAGCTCAAGTTAAGTTTGGTTTTAATAGCATTTGTGAGAGTTCATTATGAAGTAAAGTTTTGCTAAATTATTTTTGTAATGCATGAACAGCTGGATCTTGTATGAAGAAATTTGGTCTTTCTGCCAGCTGCATGTGTAGACTTTCAGTGTATCAAAAGGTACTGTGCTTCAGATTTGTGCAGCATTAAGTTTGTTTTTTCTAGCTGAAGTCGCAGTGACTGGTTCCTGGCTGTCAGTTTCCAATCATTGTGTGAATCCCTTGTGCCACGGTGGTTAGGTGTGGCACATGAGTGTCTCTTGCTCTTCATCCAGATTTTTAACACCACCTTAACTTGTCACCCTTCAATTGTCCCCTAGGCTTTGGGAAGGAGCAGGCACAGACCATCGTGTCAGCGTTGGTGACCCTGTCCAATGTCAGCTTGGACACTGTCTACAAGGACATGGTGACACAGGCCCAGCAGGTAAAAACTCCTCTCTGCTGTGTAGCTATAAAAGCTCCTGTTCGCATCTTCAAAACACAAGTGAGCAGCTCTCTCTGGTGCTATAAACACCTCACTGTGCCAGGTTTTCCTCAGTTTCCCTTGGGATTTTAACAGATAGGCCCTGACCAGCTTCCAGTGAAGTCTGACTACTTCACTGAACACAATGAAGTTTTTACAATTCCTGCAAAAACTTTGCTTGCATTTACATTGAGGAGCTAATAGACCTCATACCATCTTAAAATATTCGTTATCAATACTGACCACACTATGAAAACCATGCAAATTCTATTTGGGATGCTGACTTTCTTTGTATATAATAGGATTTCCAAACAGAAAGGTTTTCATTTTGATGAAAGAAAACCACAGAGACAGAAGGTCTTGTCTTCTTTTTTTCCTTTTAAATCTCAGAAGAAGTTAGACAACTTTTATTACAAGTAAATGCCAGTGAGATAAAAACCTGTTAGAAGAAAGGCAGCAGTTCAAATAAAAATGAAAGCTTAATTACATTAAGTAATTGAAGAAGAATTGCACATAATTTCAGCTTGCACAGCCTTCTGGAGCAATGATCAAAACCATTACTGTGCATCAGAGAATCCCACAGCAACATGTAATTTTCCATGCAAAATAGTCGGGTAGCTTCCATATGCTGGGAGAAGGAGTATTGCTTTCAGCATTTTAAAATACTCAGTTCCTTTATTTCCTGGTTTGGGTTTTTTCCTGTGTTTATACGTAGTAGTTGAATTCTGAAGTTGTTAGCTCAAACCCCAGGAAGGTTTTTCTCAGTGCTTTTTAGCAGTGTTTTACTTCTGTCCATCAGACTTTGAAGCTGGCAGTACGATACTCATATCATTAAGTCTTTGGCTTTCAATGAATTTGTAGGCAAGAACTGGAAGTGCTTAGTAAGAGCTGCATTCAGATCAACAATGAATGCTTCTGAGTGTACTGAATGTTCATGGAAAGTGGAAGAGACTGCAGGGCTGACCTGTAGTTTAAGGTCTCTTTCATTTTATTGCTACTTAGACTATTACCTCTGGCCTTTTTGCTTAAGTTCAAAGTTGGTGTATTAAAGCAACAGGAAAAGCACAAACCTCGTGAGTCTTTCAAACAATTGTCTGTTTCTGTCACATTCTTGTTGGAGAGACTGCCCCCTTTTGTGCTTTGCAGTAGCTAATTTCATCATTTCAGAGCTAAACTTTTTTTTTTTTTTGCCAGAAAGAATGCACCTTAATCAATGGCATGTTTTATTTTTCAAAGGAAATAACTTTACAGCAGATAATGGCACATTTGGACTCCATTCGAAAAGATATGGTCATCCTGGAGAAAAGTGAATTTGCAAACTTGAGAGCAGAGAATGAGGTACTAATACATATTTTCATTAAGCAGTTTAATTGCAGTATTTTTTGCCTTTTACCTGATGTACAGTTTTGTGGAACAAAATATAAATGTAAAAGTAATTCTGGATACTTTTATCAGAGTAACAGTCTGTATGTAACAGCTTCAGAGATCACATAAGAATATATTTCACATGCTGTGACCTGCTCAGATCATGTGTAAAGGATTCGAAGATCTGTAAATTTTTTTAATCTCCTCTGATTTTATTTAAGGGTAACTTCTAGCTTCTGGCCATTAACCATATAGTGCAGGGAGAGGCAAAGCCATTCCTTTGCAACAATTTAATTAATTTGGTGATTGAGACACATTTTGCTTTTCCTTCATGATATTTTGGTATTTCTCTGCTGTCTTTAAACTCAGAATAACGAGATCATCTTTGTTACAAAATAATTCCTTTATTTTCAACAAAATTCCCAGCAGATTATGTATGCCTGTGCATCCAAACACATTAGTTAGGATATTTAATCAAGAACAAATTGCCCCATTTGGGAGGAAAAATGGGGGAAGAATAATTGCATGGATGCAGTGATAACATTTATATCACTGATTCATTTGTTTAAGTTTCCCGAATTTGTAAAAATCTTTTTTTTTTCTCCTCTTCACTTAGAAAATGAAAATTGAATTAGATCAAGTTAAACAGCAGCTAATGGTAAGTAAACAGCCAGTCCCTACACACTCCCATTAGGGAGAATAAATAGCTATTTTCATCATCTTAATTTGTTTTAAAGACTGAAACTGGTAAAATCCGAGCTGACAGCAAGCTGGACATAAACCTGGAGAGGAGCAGGGTGACAGATATGGTAAGTTGGTCTGTGAAGGTACCTTATTAGCTCTGTGTTGTGTTTCTGTTGCTACATTTGTGATTTATCTTTTATCCACAGTTTACAGATCAGGAGAGGAAACTGATGGAAGCAACTACAGAGTTTCATAAAAAAGTAAGTGTTGAATAAAGCAGGATGTAGTTATGCATTGCATGTTGTGTAAATCCCAAACTTTGGTGAAAGCTGATAGGTGTATGGCTATGGTAAAGCAGAAGGCCAGGCTCTGTCACTCAGGGCTGTTGTAGGTGTCTCTTGCCTGTGGGAGTCACGCTAAACTCCAGCCAGCAGAGGGAGGCATTCCAGCCTTGTCCCTCGCTTCCCAAGTGTCTTGTTGCAGGGTGGCATAGGGAGATGTGAGCTATCATGTTGTCTTTTTCCCAGTGTTAACTGCTGAGCTGTACCAACCACAGGGATGGTGCAGGTGCCTACAACCAAGCAATTCAAGGGCTGGAAGTCCTCAAAGCTGCTGGAGGACAGCAAAGTCTAAGAGGCTGAAGAGGGACCATGTCCCATCTTGAGCATATCTTCCATTTTTCCAATATGCCTTGTGAATGCTTAAACATTTGTTTTTCAAAAATGCAGGAATACAGTTCTGTGTGCTGTAGAATATCTCCTTTAGGAGGCACTGGCACATCTGTGTCTTGAGGGTGGTGAGACACTGGCACAGCTTGCCCAGAGAGGCAACCAGAGAAGTTGTGGACTCCTCATCCGTGGCAGTGTTCAAGGCCAGACTAGAAGGGGCTCTGAATAAAAGTGTGTGGTGGTTTTACGTTTGCTGATTGAGAGATAGGATTTTGGGAGGAAAAAAAGGCGAAACAGGCTCAACTTAGAAGTAAAAAGATAGTTTATTAACACACAATAAGAAAAAGAAGAGAAAATGAAACTTTCAAAACCCCTCTCCTCCCCCACAAGTACTCACTTTCTTACAAACCACATAGAGACAAAACTTATGACATTCAGTCAGTTTCAC
>VXBB01013008.1:654835-674609 GCA_013399915.1 Illadopsis cleaveri
TGCCTTACCTCCTGTGAAGCCAGAAGGAAGAGAGCAACCCCAGCTTTCCTTCCAACTGTGTGTTTCTCAGAGGTGGATCCCTACATGCAATTGGCTATTTTGGTTGTCAGTTTAAAGAATTCACCTATTGCACTTCACCATCTGTGCTAAACCAGCGCAAAGTGAAAAGTGTCTCTGCCCATGGCAGGGGGGCTGGAACAAGATGGTCTTTAAGGTCCCTTCCAACCCAAGCCATGTGATTCTATGATCATTGGAGTTTTCTCTTTTTCTGTCTCCATCCCTTCAGCAATCTTCCCAGATTTTCTCTGTCTTCCAATGTCTCTTAGCAGAGATAGGTTGGAAATTGTTTCTTGTTTCTGATAGCATAGTATTTTAGTTCAGCTTTGCAAAGTTGAAGGGGCTAGAGTCCGTTGTCAAATATATACTGTCTTTTAATATTTCAGGATGCAAATACCAACAGCATTATCTCAGAAATCAGCAATAAAATTGACACTGAGATAGCTTCCTTAAAAACACTCATGGAATCGAATAAACTTGATACCATTCGCTATTTGGCAGGTATGTGATTGGCAAGGAGGTGAGTACCTGTACTGGATTGTGGATGTACAAAATTCTTTTCAGGAGTATATGCTAAAAGAGCCATAGCATGTCTGTAGCAGCAGACAGCTGGAATTGGGTGGAGGAGATCTCCCTCCCCACTCCAGCTGGAAGAAATGTGACAGAGAACACAGAAGAGGTGGGAGCATGCCACAGCAGGACTGGGCTTGTGCCCTGAACTGGAATTAGGACAAATATAGACATGGTTTAAAAAAAATTAAAAGCCTAAATGCCTTATCCAGTTTGACAGTACTTCTGCTTGCTGCAGCAGCCATTGATGTGATGAAGTTGCTACAGAGGTTTTGCTGAGGTCATTTACATTAGCCTGAAAGTTTGCTATCATTCAGGACTGGTCTGAGAGTGACCAGTTCTGCCTCCCATTGAGTCTCCACACACAATTTCAGTGTGGCAGCACTTGTACTTTCCCCTGCCAAGCAGAACAAATTTCAGTCTGGTTTGAGATTAGTCTTCTCAATATATACATAGCCAGTGAAGCTTTTATTGTGTAGGAGCTGGATAAAAAGAGAGTAATGCATGATATTTGCAAGTGAGAATACGTTCAAAGGAGAATGTAATTAGATTTATTCTAATACTAATTGAAACAGCACCGTAACAAATCCAAAGGACAACTCCTCAGGCTTCAGGAGTGCTGCCATGTTTGACAGCTCATTTTCAAATTCATTGTCATTCTGGTTCCATGGGAAATCTGTGATGTCTAACGTGAGCCCCGATGCAGCCAGCTCTCCTGTAGTGCAGTTTCCAGTAGCAGGGTGACAGTAGTAAAAGCCCCTGTGGCCTGTGGTGCTCTGAGGTTTCCAGGATAGTTGTTGGGATGTGTCCCTGCAAACACGGCTCCTCAGGCTGCTGCATTGGGCCTCCCATCTCAGCACTGGGGCTGTGCTGCTGTGCAGGGTACAGCATCTGAGAGCAGCCATTGGCTTCTGGAATTGTTCTGTTGCACCTGCAGCAATCCAGGAGGTTTAGCAGGCTCTGCTCTGGAGTTGTTCCATTCTTCCATCAGTTTGCAGCTAATTTCCTCTATAGATAAAGTGGTACAACAGCATTCAGCTAATTATCTCCTTTCTTTGTTGTTTGTTTGTTTGTTCTTAACAGCTTCAGTGTTCACTTGCCTAGCAATAGCACTGGGATTTTACAGGTTCTGGAAATAGATCTGCATGGAATGACTGCACCAAGTACAGACAGAAAAGGCCACCCAGGCAACACCACTTGGACGATCACGTTTGTGCTGTAGATGACGTTGGCACCTTTTTGTTTTGATATTCTTCCTGTATAATAAAAATGTGTTCTCAATATGTAACACTAAAGATCAAAATAATTGGGGGGAAGTTGCCAAATAGTAATATTTCATTGCTTCCTATTCAATACTGTATTTATTTCAAAGTATTTCTTATGCTATACCAGAAAGTTTCCTAATATCTTTTAGAATTAAATTTGTTTTCTTTTTGGAAAATTCTCACTCTCAGCTCTTTTCAAAATGGAAATATTAAACATTTTATATACCTTTGAAATGGGAATACAATTCCCAAATTAGAGTTCCCAGTATGGAGATGCTAATACCAGACTTCAAGATACCTAATCTGTTCCAAGTAAATTAATCTTGAACATAGGTTCAGGATTTTCCCTTCAGTCTGTTCCTCACTTTTTTGATTAATTGAAGCTTGGGCCTTTGGTTTTGCTTTTTTTTTATCTACACATGTAAAAACACACTCCAGGGCCTTTACTAAAGAACCCTTTTTATTTTTTCCTTGAAAACTGATTTACATGAATTCAAAATCTCAGGTACAAAATGTCTCTATAGATTTATTTTCTTTAGTATCTCCTGCAATTTCTGTAAGCCCAGAGGTCAAAAGACTGGGAGAACTTCTCTGTCTTTGCCTTTCCAAGGGGAAATCAAGGGGAAATGCCTCCGCTCCCAGTAGCTGTGTACAGCCCTGGGGCAGATAAGTGCTCTTAACTTCTCCCCTCAGGTAGCACGGAGTATTTCCAGGAAATCTGTACATATTTTCTGGGCATGGTATCTGGCTTTTAATATGGAAATACTCAGAATTTCAGTGGTGCCAGGGTGGTGATGATGGTGGTGATCCTCCTCCCCACTCCTCCAGATTCTTCTGTAATCCTGTGGGACACACTGACCCTTCCTGACCACTCTGCCTTCTGCAAGGAATTGACAACTCCTGTTGCAGAGTTGCAACACAGGTGGATGTCTTCCAAAACTGAAGCAGTTCCATCCTGTTGAGTATAAATGCATATGCTTGGTTGGATCCTTTTAGTAAAATCATATTTTTTAAAAGTCTTTCTGGATTAACTTTGAAGTCAGAATAGGCCTTTTATAGGCTAAGGAGCATGTAGTACTGACCACTGGTAATATTTTTAATTGCTGGTTTTTTCTGTTTACAGTTGAACTTGCTGGTATTCTGCCAATTCTTACATTCTCTGCATTAAATTATTTATCAACTTCATTCAAGAAAATAAAACTGATTTCTTATATTTGCTGTCTGGCTCTCTGAGAGTTTCTGCACCAATAGTGATGCAGGAAATAGCTCATCTGGTGCAGCTTCTCAGAACCATCATTTCATACACCCTGAACTAGGCTCTTGGTGCAAGGCTTATGCTGTTAAGTCAGCGTCCCTCTCCTTCATGGTGCACAAAAACATGGATTTTCATTTTTCAGTGTATTTGAAATTCTCAGAGATTTTTTCTTTGGTACTAAGGAGAGGACAGATCAGGAGTGACGCACTAAAATAATTATAAGTCTCAAAATGAGGGTTCCAGAGGGAAAACAACTTCACAGTAGTACACAGCTGACAGGAAAAAGTTTTATATGTGTAGTCATTAAATGAATTCTAGGTGTGAAGGAGAGGTCAGGATTGCCATTTCTAACCACTAGCTGCCCATAACTTAGTAAACCCTTCAGCCCTGGGTTAGACTCAACCCAACTGCAGCAGGTCATCTGGCACCTCACAAAGGAGTCACTTTCTGCCTTCTTTAAGAATGACTAAAGGTGAAAATCAAGAGGCTGACACCTCTCTGCAGCTGAGAAGTAATTCTCCCATCCACTATTCAGCTTCCACACTGAATATGCAAGGAGGTAATGTGCACTTTTTCCATTCTAAGGTAGTCGTACAAAATAGAGCAGTGGAGGCAGATAGTTTCCTCAGAACTATGAAGGCCTGTGACTTTCCTCTTGTTAGGCCAGAGAACTAGAGAGCTAAAAATACAATTCAGTTTAAGGTAGAGACCCACAGCTCATCTGTGGAGCTGTGCTGTGCAAACACTTTGCATTATCTGAAATACTGCTTTTGTACCTCCACACTCTGCTGCTCCTTCTTTCAGGTTTGTTCCTCAGCGTAATCTCACTCCTCCTGGGCTGCAGGCTGGCTGCTTCTTGATTTTCTTTTTGTCATTGCAAGACTTGTCCATTGTCTCAGCTTCCTGAAACAAAGAAAACTGCAACCATTAAACAGCAACCACTGAAGGGATGTAGAAATCTACATCTGGGAGTAACCACAGAATACTGTGTTCAGGCTGGAGCTGAGGGCAGAGCACAGTCCCAGGGCATGGGATGGCAGCACAGCAGTGTGAGACTTGATGGGCTCTTGGCTGTAGCAGTCACTCAGCCAGAAAGGCAGCTTGGTTAGAAGAGGAAAACTACAAAAAAACCCACAACTGCCTGATGAAGAATACTGACAAAATGTTTGCCAGTCTGGCAATCACAAGGCTGAGAAGCAGAAACATCCCTGAAAAAGAGCAGCTGGCCTCTGACATACAGCTGTGACACCTAGCATTTAGAGCCTGAGGTTCCACCAAGCACAAAAACAAGAGACTGCAGAGGCAATTGAGTGAAAAGGTGAAAAATAGTCTGGGAAATAAAAAATCCTCTGAAAGAATAGAAGCACCATCATCTATTGCCTGTACAAGTGAAAAGTAAAAAATTAGAAACATCTTCATCTACTGGCTGTTTGCAGTGTTGGTGTCCTCTTCCCTCTTATGTCTCTATCATATAAAAAGAGTTTAATTTTTAATTCAAAATAGAACCTCTGTCTGAGAACTTCTAGTGCTGCATGTACTGTTCCTTTCCCAAACAAACTGAATTCTCTCCATGAATTTTCTATGAGATCTTGGACTCTCATTCAGTGTGCCTGACTGACTCCAGACACTGTGACATGGATCAAGTCCCTGTTATTGAATTTGTCCCTCTCTGGGGACCCATGGCAGTGATCTCTACACCCCTGCAGGCTGGACAGCCCTTTAGGTGGTGACACCACTCCAGAAGCACCATTTGAGTCTCAGACACCAGGTCCCAGCCAAGGGGAACTGCCAGTCACTGGATATGCAGTATGGAAGTACTTGGGATCAGTCCATACCTTTGGTGAGCATTAAGATGAAGAATAGCAGTGCTTCTCTGCCAGGGTACAGAAAGAAACTGATATCCTTTCACAGCAGAGACACTGTCAAGGACAGACAAGGGCTCCTGCTCACTTCAGTGCCCCGAGCTGAAAGCTGTAGCACATTTTCTCCAGTTTGTCCTGGCACTGTGCCCTCTAACAGAGGGAACAAACACACACAAGCAACAGGCAGTGGCCTCTGTGCCACGGCCAGGGGAGCTGGTGTGGCACTCACCGCGGAGGTATCAGAAGCGGTGCAGGCTTGCCCTCGGCCCTCGCGGAGCTGCTTTATCTCAGCACGGTAATCATCCAGCTGGCTCTCCAGCTTCTCCCGCCTGACTCGCTCATATTCCAGCTGGGCCTCCAGCTCCCTCACAGCCCTGCCAAAAGCAAAGGAGACAAGCAGAGCATGAAGTACATCCAAAGCTGCCCCGGCTGTGCCTCTGCCGGGAGGGAACAGGTCAGTCACGCAGAACGCAGCGCAGCACGCCTCACGCCAGCTGTGCTCAGGCTCCGGACCCTCGGTGACAGCTCTGAGCAGCAGCTTTCCCCTCTCGGCTGCCAGCGGTGCTCAGCGCGATGGGACCACGAGATGGAGCCGCCTGCCCACACAGCGAGCCCGGGCCGCGCCGCCCGTGACCAGGCCAAGCTCCAGCTGCGGGGGTGGGAGAAGTGCCCGAGCAGCAACGAAGTTATCATGAAACAGAGAAAAAGCACGAAGCCGGCAGCCTTCTGAAAAGATATGGGGCAGCTTTCTCATTCACATCTGGTGCTTCTACATCCTTCCCATTGACTGGCTTAGGCACGGATGAGGAATACTCAGTTGACAGCTTGCATGACTGGTTTATACACAGTTGCACAAGATCTCACTGGTCACACCCTCAACGGCTCTTAAATTATTTGAGATTCCTGGAACTGTTTAGCTGACACATAAACTGAGAATGTGGCGTTGAGCTGGCTCTCTCCCATATTGGGATAAATTATCACAGCTACAAAGATGGAAGATTAGTAAAAGGAAAGGGAAGATATCTGCCCTGTGCATTCAAACAGCACAGCAGGAAAACTCTCAGGAAGACCTACCATGTTTGCCTGTTTCCCAGAGTGAAGAATTCCTGACGCTTTGAGCTACCAATCAGCCTTACTGACACTGCAAGAATGGCCTGGGCTCAGTGCTCAGAGGAGAGCTGACTTCTTCCATACTTCCAATTAAAGAGGCACAGCTCCCGAATGTGTGGCACACTCATGGTGACAATTTCCTGCAATGAACCCTTGTTAAAGCACTGTGAAGTGGTTCACACCAGGCCTCTTACAGCCAAAAAAAAACTGGACTAAAGCAGAAATCTTTAAAATCTGCTACAGTGACCCTCCCAAGTGGCAACTCCTGCTTTTCATCTAGCAAAACAGTGTTGTCATTAAGTATTAAGTATCAATAAGGAGGTTTTCTGGCCTATGATACAAGCATCTTAGGGTTCACCCAGAAACAGATACCCTGAGAAGGGTAGGCAGGTATGCTGAGAAGCCCCATTTCCTTTTCAAAAAGATAGTTTGGGGCTAGGGATGCTTTCTAGCCTTCACAGGTAGGAGAAGGGAGAAACCCTTCAGGAGTCTCACAATTTTTCTAGTTTAGCCACACATGCCACAGAAAGCAACATTCTTTAAAGAGCCCCACCAGAGCCTTCTAATAGACACTGCTAGCTTTTGGGCAGCTGCTCTATCCAAAATGAACTTTCATGTCTGCCATTATCCAACAGTGACTTTTCCATCATTAAAACCAGATTGCTCTGACCTTTCAATGTAGACATCAACACCTGAGCTGGTCACCCTCCTCCTTTAAAACCAGGAGAGACACTTCTAGCAGTGATGAATCTCATCCTGAAGTACATGTCTAATTATGCCCTGGAAGTGCCTACACCTCTCCAAGAAGTTGAAAAAGGAGCTCACAATAACTAACTCAGATGCAGGTGTCTGTTACCTATTGCATACATACCAAGTTAAGGAAGATGGCTGATTAGCATAATCCAAAGGGTGACCTGAAACCTAAAGAAATCCTGACCTCAGTTTCCTGGCTCAGATATGGCTATAAAACAAACACAACTGCAACCTGTGACACTTATTATTTGCTCCAGAGCCACTCAGACTACTAAGTCTGTTGTCTTCTTGATGGCATATATCTGGATGGCTCAGAACAGTCTTCTCTCAGTGACCATATAAAGACAGTGGTTTGGGTTGGCCCAAACATATATTGGAGGTGGTTGTCTACTGAGACTGAGAACAGAGGGCAGCTAATCTTTGACAGGCAGAGGTGGAGACAAGCCTGTCTTTAGATGCTGCATTATTATTAAATCTCTAAATCTCTGACAGACTTTTCTTTGAAATGTAAACAGTCTGTCCACCAAATCACCTAACCAATCTAACAGAACCACTTGTTTTAATGGAGACACTGAGAATTAGATCTTATAAACAATGCTTCACATGCAAGGGCAGGTTTGCTGATTTTTTTTTTCCCCTGTGGTCTGGATACAAGCTAATCCTTTCTTGAGCACAGAAATATATTGCCACTGAGCAGAAATGTTAGCAGCTCACTGAGTAATCTCTGCTGTATATATGCACTGCCAACCAAGCCATGCTAAGACTATTGCCTATTTGCAGATTTTCTGAAGGGCATACATGTCTTTGGCATCCTCAGTGGAAACGAAACAGCCAGAATCTACCAGACCTACTGCACACATCTGCAAAAAAACTTGAAGACTGAACAGATGATCTTGCACAAGAATCATGGATGTATCAAGCACTTGTGTTGTGGGGCTGATCCTGGTGGTAGAAGTTTAGAAATGGCCAAATTGCTGCAGTTCATTTCTTTTGGCGTGCTGAAGTTGGTACGTGGAAAAGACAGAATGGCCAAAGCAAATTTGAGTGTTAATCAGCTTTAAAGGAGGATTTAAAATAGGCCCCACAGAGTTAAACATTAGCAGAGCAGAATGACCTTACTTCTCAACTTTCCTTTCTTCTTTTTTCATCTTTCTCTCCTCTTCAGTTATTCCCCCCAGCTGTCTGTAGTTGCTGTAGGCAATTTCTAGAAGTCGCTGAAGTTCTTTAATCTTGTGATAGGCCCTTACTGTAAGACAAGAGTTGTCCAGGTAGGTAAAATGCAAGGAGAAGACAGTCATGCTGGAGTCCAATAGTCTGGAAAATAGTCTCATAAACACAAGAGTCTAATAATCACACTGCTCAGCAAACACTGAGCTACACCTGACACCCACACAGCAAGCACATGTAAAAACAAATAGCAATCCAACACTGTTGCACCAACATGGATTTAAATGGTGTAACAATTATGATCTGATTGCCTTCTGCTTGCTTTCTAATATTCCACAATTCGTTTCAATGCTCAATATTACAGATATCCTATCAACCATCTCATCTTACAACAAAAAGACCAGAGCAGTTGGCAGGAACTGTTCTAGTTAGGACTACAATGTCTTGATAACAACTTCTGCAAACAAGGAATGATGGAAATAGAGTGCTTACTGCGTGCATCCCTCTTCTCTGCTTTATCCAAGGTTAAATCTTCTTTGCTATCTGTACTCCCTTCCACACTATGTGCTTCAAAAAACTTGATGTTGTTTGCATCTAGTTCTTCATCACTAGAGTTATTGTTTCCAGTTCTTGGTGTCAGAAGTTCCACAGCTGCCAGATGGCTAAATCTGCACAGACAACAGTTAAAATCTGGAAAAACACATGTGGTAGAAACTCTCTGAAACTGTCCATGTTCCCATTTACCAGAGGGGTTTCAGGACTAAAGGAAGCACTGCACACACACATCTACTTTTTATAGTATTGTTATGGCATAAGCTCTGCCTTGATGGAATTTTATGGCAATGGCTCCTACATCAGAGGCATCTTTTTCCTTTGCAGCGTTTCTTAATTGAATCTCATCAGAATCTGCATTATTTTATTAATGCAAAAATCAGCTGGCCTCTGCTACTTCCCATCTACTTTGTACAGCAAACTGTGAGCATACTGGCTCACAACTGTCCTCTTGCAAATGAGCTAGTTTTCTTCTTTTGTGTCTGAACTCACTAAAAAGAAAATTAAATTAAGTGAAAATTAAAACCTTTTATAGCTACAATATTATAGCAACAATACAGTCCTGCTTATCACTCAAAGATGGAATTCGTGGGCCAGATCTATTTCTTCTCCATCACTGAAAATCAGGATTAATTCCAACAAAGCTGACATGATATTGATACACAAATAGTAAGTAAATAAGTGTCAGAGATACAGGAAATGTACTGCTACCTCTTGGCTACATCCTTTGGAGTCTCTCCAGCATCATTTGTAATGTCACAATCAGCTCCCATTTCAACCAACCACTGTAAGCAATGGATATGCCCCTGTTCAGCAGCTAAGAGAAGAAAGGTGCACACAAATCAGTTATACACAACTGAAGTGTTTCAAACCTAAAATGTCCTCCTCTTGTCATATCTGACATGTCAGAGATTGGGCTCACTAAGACACCACGAGGGAGATACTACTTCAAGAGGAGCCTGTGTGTCAAGATGCTGACATCACTTGGGTACACAGAGTTTTGGGGAAGAGCATGCAGTGTGGTTTGGTGACTCCTTCTAGTTCTTGAAATGTACTGGCAGCTCTTGCTGGACACAAGCTAAACTAAACTTGCCTAGTCTCAAGCACACACGAAGCACAAGGCACACAAATACCTGCTGTCCTAGTAAGAAAGGCCTATATGTCACAGTTTGGCAGCCAAGTGCTGTCACCTCTCCCTGGCTTTGGGCTCCCAGGTGTCAGACACAGCTGGCTGCCCCAGTCTGTGGTGTGTGCTGCTGTCTCAGAAGAGAGAAGCAGGGCTTTGTGATGAAGCAAAAGGTGCAGCATTTCTTGGGGCAGACACTCAAGGCAGCACCTCTCAGCAGCATCCTAACACAACCCTACTCATATGATGTGCCATGGCCACTGCTCCCACCACGTGGTGCCAGGAACAACGTCTCACTTATGGAAGATGGTATTTGGCAAGCCTAAATGAAACTGTTCACTGATTTTCTCAAGGAAAAATAAATCCATTTCTTGACAGCACTCCCTTTTGGATATTTTTATAATTGTTTTCTTACTGAGATAAAGAAATGAAATTACAACAGCAGCATGTAAACACTGGGGCTGAAACAACTGTAGGTCAGCATCATTCCAAGAAAAGCAAGTGGGATTTTAAAATCACTACATATCAGTTATTTTAATAATAACTTATGTTTTTTAAAAATCGTGCTATATGTCTAGGCAAAAAGAAATGTAGGAAATGTGTTAAAAGCATATTACAAAAATGCTTCCCTCTTTCATCTTTTGTTTCTTCTTTCAGACAATACTGTGAAACCCCCAAACACAAAAGAACCTGTTTTTTGCAATGCTAGCAGTCCACATGTCAAAGTGTCAACCAGAAATTTACCTTTCTTCACAGCATCCTACCAAATGACTCTGTTGTAGTTTTTACAACGTATCCCTACAGTACTGATGTATTCAGTAAATAAAGGCCCAGGCCACAATACAGATCATTGATATACTTAGCCAGCCAGATGTTTCTAAAGCCACATCTTGCCTGATAAAAAAAAAAACAACTAAAACTATTTAGTTACATTAAATTAAGTGAAAATTAAAAGCTTTTATAAGTAGAATACAGCTTTGCTTATCACTCAAAGCTGGAATTCATGTGCTTGATATGTTCCTTCCCCATCACTGAAAATCAGGATTAATTCCAACAAAGCTGACATGATACTGATATACAAATAGTAAGTAAATAACTGTCAGAGCTACTTAGTTTTCAGTTTAGATGCTGATTTCTCTTTATTGTAAGCTCATTTTTCTTAACTTGAGCTTAGTTATATTGTTTTTAAAGTGACCCATGCACACATAAATTACAAAATATGGGATTTGGGGTTGCCTTTCCAAGCCCTCAAGAAATGAGATGCTGTTTTTCATTAAGTTTATCTGATAAGCAGCCACTTGAAAAACAAAGTAAATAAAGCAGCAACAAAGAGTAACAAGCTGAAACACAGATCATATTTACTGACCTTTGTGCAGGAGAGTGGATCCCTTATCATCCCGCTCATTAATATTGATTACTCCACTTCTCAATAGTCTTCTAACCACTAACAAGTCCCCTTTGAAAGCAGCATCATGAGCTGGGAAAGCTAAAACTGAAAATGAAATGCACATGTTTCCAAGCAGATGCCAGCAGTTCTACTGAACATGCTAGTGTTTGTCTCACAGCTCACCTCTTCCATAGCAACTTATGTATGGACACTTCAGATGTAGCAAGGATAATGCTCCTTAATCAGCTAAAATGCAGCTGTGTAACCAGCAGTGCTCACCACACACTTGACTAAACATGTCTTGGTTATGGCTACAGGCATCTCATGCAGTTAAGATAATTATTTCACAAACCTGAAATAACAAGTACATCTTTGTGTACTTCTGCAGAATTACACATACATTTTTGAAGTGTATCTTGATCCACACTCACCTTCCTGTGTCTCTGGAAGTTCCTCCTCTTTTTCCATACCATCAATATATTGCAGAATATTATCTTTATAGAACCGTTCAGCCAAGTCCCTTGGAGTTTCTCCATGGTCATTCCTGGCTTTCAGAGTGTGTGTAACACTGGCCATTTTCCCCACCAAGAACTTAAAGCAATGCAAGTGTCCTTCCACTGCTGCCAGATGTGCTACAGCACAAGTGAAACAAAGGGTGTTAGAGCTGAGCCCTCCTGCCCACTGAGAGAGCAATGCTCTCACCCCTGGTTAGAGCTGGCTCATCTACCAGCACGTGAGCCATCCAACGCTGCACAAGGGGAAGAGCAGCCTCAGCTGAACTGCAGATGTTCAGCTCCCATCCAGGACAGAGTTCAGCTCTAGGCAAAGGAGGTAAAGCTGCCAAGGATGGGATCTGCAAAGGTGATTTCCCGGCAGAGCTGACTGCAGGAGACAAAAGAGACTCCCAACAGAGCAGTGAGGCCTAGCTGTGAGAGCACACTGCTGGGGCCTCACCTCCCCCAGGAACACGGATCTCTGCCTTCAGCAGCTGCCTGACCTCGCTGTCCCAGGGATGCTCCTTATAGGGGGACAGCAAGCAGTGTCCTTGATTAGGAGCTAAGGCCATTTCTGCTTTAGGCTCTACTGTGCCACCACAAACAAGCTGCATCACAGCCCTGCTTACCCCACCTATAAAATGAGGACACTGATAGGTGCTTTACTGGACAAAATATTTGAAGGCAGATTCCTCACCTGACCTCTAGGTTATGCAGAGGTTTACTTATTTAATATTACTACAGTGCTGGGCCTACAACAAAGTAAGAGGTACCAAACACATGCTGACTCATTTGACCTCAGTAATATCCTCTAATCCCATTAATGAGAAGAACTTGCCAAATAAATGCTAATTATGATCTATCACTCCATGAAAATGCTCTGTAACAGCTCGCTGATGTTCTAGAGGCAAAAGGATTAGTTTGTCTCCAGGTAAGAATCTCACTATCTTCATAACCAACAAACAATGTACCAGGACCCAAAAAATCCATGTCACTCCATTTTTGGCACACCAAGTTCTCTATAGCAAACCAAACCATCCGCAACTTTCCAGAGTATAATTGCTCTAAAAGGTTATGGATATTGGCTTTACAGCAAGATGATGATCCTCTGTACAGATGATTGTTTAAAATCTGAGCTTCACTGAAATAAGGGCAGTTTTTGCCATTGTCTGAATTTTAGTCAGTGAGTTAGGTTCTGAGGGAAAAAAGAAGGGTACCATGCTAAAGGTAAGTCAGCTAGTGAAAAACTGACTCAGCCCTTACAAATCCATTTTCAGATACCTAAAATCTGTTGGTATCCCAACTTCTCTGTGTTTCATCTTGTCTTTTATAAAATCAGACTAACAATATTCACTCTTCTCAAAGCCACAAGTCAAAAAATTGTGTCTGCAAAAAACATTTAGAATAGGTTTGACTAGTGAGCAATAAAAGAAGCAGGGATGTGGCCCAAAAACGAAGACAGACAGAAAGCAAATTGAAATGCTCAGTTAAAAAGCACAGCCTATTCTGTACATTGAATGAACCACAGATTTTTTTTTTTTTCTTCCAAAATATTAGCAAGCAAATTAGCAAAGATTGTTGGACCCTTTGCTGTAACACACATACACAAAAGATGCAGCCAGTTTTTAAGCTTCAGGTGCCTGGCACTGCAACCTCAAAAAATTTTTTCCAGTATTCTCTTAGGAAAAATTATAGCACAGTTCAGCTAATCTTGAAGCTGAAGATAATTTAAGTGTAAAGATAATTTAAGTTCACTTCTGTTACACAAGCAGACAACAAGCTGGTTTGCACAGTACTTCTACTAATCCATTACTAGCCATGTTCCAAAATATTCTCTTTCCTTTGGAAGACAGTATGATCAAATGAAACAGAACAAAGGTTGGAAGATCAAGCTTCTGTAGATGTCAAAATACAACAAAACCAGTTTTCTACTAACCATTTTATACATTTAAGTAGAGTAGCATTTAAGTAGAACTGTGCTGGCATCTGCTTTCTCTCCACAGAAGTCTGTTATCAGGGAAGTGTTCCCAAATGCAGATAAAGCTGCCTTCCATGCTGCTCCCAAGGTGCCAAACATCATGACCCCTTATTGCTAATGGACCAGATCTCCTGCTGGGATGCAGGAGCCTCACATCCTTTAACAAGACCCAGGTTTGCAAAACAGAGCATGACTATCTGTTTCCTAGGTAGGTAGTCCTTAGTAGAGGGTAAAAAGATTTAAAGAAGGGATTTATAAAGATAAGTTTATATAAGTTATAGAGAAAAACATATGCTCTTTGAAACAAATAATGTAACAAACCATAAGAAGGAAAATGCAAAAAGGGAAAGGATGCAAGGAGAATCCAAGACAGGAAAAATACCATTGAGCTTACAGAGGATACTGAGGCAGTGAGGTAGGGAGAGGAATACTGGAGAAAATACAAAAAGCAAGGAACAATCGCTGGCAAATTTTTATGCTAAATACACTGATAATTATGAAAAGAAATTGCAGATAATCCAGAAAAAGCAGTATCCCAGAAATCAAGATGAAGAAACCACAGGAAAATGAAAACAAAATCACTTAAGAAACAGCGGGATACCAAAACTTACATGCAAACACACAGGAACCTCATTACACCGACACCAATTCAAAAAGTAGCACATAGAAGCTGCAACTGCCGCCCCCTCCACCTATCCTCCTCCTGTGACCTCCACTGGCACACGAGCTCCAGCACACACACACAGGAGATGGTGCTCACCTGCTCCCAATCAGGCTCAGCCTGCTCCCCATCCCAGAATTTGTGAGCTCTCATCCTTGCTAGCAACAGCAGGAAGTGAACACTTTGGATTTTATAAATCCTCCCATCATTGGAAAAATGGACTATGTGGATTGCATGGAATCAAATAGCAAATACTGCTGCTGTGCATTAGTTATAATTTGCTCAATCATCACATTTCACAACAACAGTGAAGCAAAAAACTGTAAAAACATACAATTTATCCTGATATACCTGGAAGGTTTCCATTGTTATCCACATCATCTATAGATGCTCCCCATCGAAAAAGAAGCTGCAAACAGCCCAAGCGACCGTGAAAAGCAGCATAATGAACAGGTTTCCAGTCATTCCTGTCTGAAACATTCACATCCTAAAACGAAAGCAGCAGGTTAATTCATTCACTTCTGAATCTTAGACACAAGACAAATTGTATATATGGGAATCAGCTGTTCATTATGTTAAAATTATTTAAATCAAACCAAATAATGTTTTTCAAAGTTCATGCATTATATGCAGTTCCAGTTTCAAGACAGGTACTTTTCATAGGTTCTTGCTTTTACTTAATACACTTAGAAAAGGTGCATTTTTAGACATGTTTTTATCATCATAATGACCTGCATTGGTCATTATTCCTTAAATATGTATCTGGAGTAATTTTCTTGTTTTTAAGTTCATGTCTCCTTTACTATAGAACATTTTAAGAACTGCAAAAAGTTACCATCACCCCAGTACCTGATGTTCATTTAATGACATCCTCAGTGGAAGGTGATTTACTCACATTACTGATTCTCTCTACATTTTTTGATCATTTCCCAAAATGTATATCACAACCTAAAAAGACTGGAAATTTGCCCACAAAATCACTTCCCCCACAGTAATTATCTACAGCCCTAAATGTCAGTTTAAACGAGAGAGAGTTCTGCTCGGGGAAAGCTGCAGGGCTGTGGCTGTGCACAGGGCTGCAGGCGGCAGTCTCACCGCCCCAGCGCGCAGCAGGCTCTGCAGGCTGTACGAGTGCCCGTGGGCTGCCGCCAGGTGCGAGGCCGTGCAGCCGCGCTCGTCCCGAGCCGCTGCGTCCGCTCCGCTCAGTAACAACGCCTGAAAGAAATGCAAAGCACGAGTTCGTTTCACAAGCTGGAAAAGCAAACATTTCCTAGAAGGATGGTTTATGATGACCAGCAGGATAACTCTGGGCTGACCTCAGGGGCCTGGTATTGCACAAAATAGATCTGTTTGCAGAGACAGAGCAAATGAGTGCTCTGGTTTGAAAATTACTAACTTCATCTGACATGTCAAGACATCAAGATGAGCTACTCATAGCTCTCTAAGGGGCTCCCTCAGCTGATCTTCATAATGAATTTTTCCAGTATTAAGGTCTGCCCAGTTAACTTTAGCTTGAGATGAGTATTTCCAGTACCTGGATGCAGGCATCCTGCCCTCGGATGGCGGAGAGGTGAGCCGCTGTCCAGCCTCTCCCAGTCACACGCGTGGGGTCAGCTCCGTGCCACAGCAACCACTGAAGGCACTGCCCAACAAAAACAAAAGGCTTTTCACTTAACTATTCCCATCGTGCCTCTGAGGCACATCTCAACTAGAATTTATCCATCAAAGTTACATTTCAAAACAGTGTTGGAATGCTTCCTTATGGGAACACGAGACCCCAGAGCATGCCTTAAACAGGTATTTGTGCATTAGGAAGTTCTGGGTAGGTTACACGTTCCAGGTTTCACTCAAGGGTACAAAATGTGAAAACAGCCCACTAATTCCGATCCTAGCATCAATGTTAAAGTGTGATTTTTCATTTTACTCTTCCAGATTTAAAATGCAATCTGTGAGAGTACTTACATGGCATGAAGTAAAAGCATTGGAAAAAACAATGCAAGCATGTTCACATGAATTCCAGCTAAGATTACTGGCAGGAAAAATATCACGTACTAAATTTAAAGCCTCATTTAATTTATTAGACTTCTTAGGCCTGTGTAATCCCATCTCTCTCCTCATCATTCCATGGCCTAGTTTTGTTTTATTTAACTTTGTCCAGCAGATATCGTTGCTTGCAATGGAAAGCTTTATGAACTACCCAAAGACAGATAGAGGAACAGTTACAACTTTTTATTATATGCTATAATTATTTATTACCTTCTTTCAGGCCATCTCACAGCTCTGGTCCCTCCACTATTTCTGCCAAGAAGCTTAGTGACAAACAGATGACAGATAATTCAATAAAGTCTTACAGACTGATTGCAAAGCAGGAGAGACAAATGAAAAATGGCAGAACTTATAGAGGCAGAAAGGGTAGGTAAGCAATCTGGTTTTGGGGCTGACATAATGATTAGCATTTTTTTGACAGTGTCTCTACATTCCAGAAGCAGCACTGCACTTGGCACTGCACTTGAGTTTAGCGAGAACTTCACATTTTTTCTTTTGGGACATGAATGCCCTTGCTGCTTCAAGGTTAGATTGCCATGAACAATGAACAAGGAGGCTGCAAGAAGAAGGGGTATGTTGTGCTGAACACAGCAGTTCAGTCCTTCTGGAAGTTTAAAATATTGATGCAATCACCTGCTGATTTCTCTACCATTATTCAATATTTTCATTTATTAAAATAAAATGTATTAGGGCTACTTCTATGAAAAATGAGGCATGGGACATTGGTAAGTAGAATGAACATATTTTCATGTCATTTCTCATTTGTTTCAGTCACCTTCAGGACATTTTACCCATCCTACAGGATTTTCTAGGTGTCTCAAGAGAAGAAGAAAATACAATAGGGACAAAAGAAGGCCATGAGTCTGAAAGGGAGGCACATTTTGCTCAGAGTAAGAAAATCAGTGATTTTGTAAAATGTGGCAAAGTTGATTAGGTAAATTGCCTGGGGCTTCAGAAAGAAAAAAAAATCTAAAATCCTGTATTCCTGCTCTTGGTCAATATATTGAATAAGAAAAACAGGCAGAGGTTATTGATTCAGTCTGATCAAAGCAATATTGCGTTCAGGCTCTCCCGAAGAAGGAAATATGGACTTATAAAAGCCCACCTATGCCTATACACTAAAGTAATGTTTTACCTCCAGACTTCCTGAGTGCGCAGCCCACTGCAAGGGTGTGAATTTGTGAACTACATCCACCTCATCAATACCGGCTCCACTTTTTATCATCAAAGCAAGCTGTTCTACATCCCCAGCTTTCACTGCTTCATGCACACTAGTATAATTTTGCTTCTTCTTGACAACTAGTGAGGAGTAATAAAATGGCATTAGTCCATCGTTTAAATCAGCGACATTTAAGAGACAGAAAATGTGTGGTGAATCAAGGAAATATCAGAGTTGACATTTGCGGCACAGAATCAAACTCTAAATGTAGAAGTAGTAGGGTAAAAGAAAAAAAAAATCTTCTGTCACCAGGCCATGGGATCAAATAACCCATGTCCTCCCTTCAGGCCGTTCTTTCCACTGATTAACTACATGACTGGAAACAATGAGAATTACATATGCAAACCCCTTGCAACATCTTGATACCTTGACAGAACTTGTAAACAGAAATATGAGAAGTGGATCTAATGGCTGAGGGGGATAACTTCAGATAGCCAAGCATGAAAGGAACTTAAACCAATTAGTATTCACCTTCTACAGTAGTCATCATTCCGGGACCAAAAGGCACTAACACTCTGATTACATTTTACACTGCTGGAAGTCCTGAAGAATTGGGCTACTGTTTAGCAAATCAAGAAAGCATAAAACTGAAGGTCTCAAGGTATTAGTGCCTCAGCTCCTCTGCCTGTGGAGAAGAAATGGTACTAGCAGTTAACATTGTTACACAATTCGAGGTAAAACAATATTAAAGAATATAAAAGACATATTGCACAGACATGTTTGTCATATTTTTTAAAAAGCACTAGATACAATTAAAAGCAGCCCCTGCAGTTTACCAGTGCCTATTTTCATGTGATCTGTAGCGTGGCAGTAGGACCTCGGGCAGATTTGGAGTTGCCACAGAGAGGAGCAGGGGGCTGTATTCCAGTACTCCAGGCTGGCAGTAACACACCCCGTGTGTTTTGTAACACACTGCTGGATCCTGTGCTGTGTCTCACCCCACCTCCACCTCCCCAGCTCGGCAGGATGCATCACAGCCTTGCACAAAGCCTAGTAAACTTAAAAACCAGGAGTCCATCCTGCAAAACACTGTGAGAACAAACAGCAGCGCCACAGAAATAGCACAATTCTGGTTGGAAGGGGCCTCAGGAGGTCGTCTAGTTCATGTTTCTGAATAATATTTCCATAACATCTAAGTATGTTTTGAGGTTTGAGTTAGTTATTTTAAAATTTCACTGGGACATAAATTTTCACCAAGGAAGCAATTGCTCACTATACCAAGTGAGGGTTACAGACTCCAGCTGAATTACACAACATCCCAGGCAGGCCTGGCCCATTACACTACTCAGCAAAGTTCTAATGTGTTTAACACAATGGTTCGGTACAGCAAGTTCAAGGCAAACTTTTTTGGTTTTTTTTTTCCCTTATCCCAAAGGAAAAGCAAACAAGGCCCACCAGCAGAAAGAATTTTGTCTCCCCTCTCCCTCAGGATACCTACTACTGCATGGAGACGAATGCCAAGGGTGGGGGCTGCACTGGCTTCTTAGCACAAATCAAAGGCCGCAGCCTGGGACTGAAGCTCAGAAAACGGCTATTAACATCAAATCTGTAAAAAAATACACTGATGTTCAAAGCTAAGGGCAGGCTCCATAGTTTTAGTGCAATTTTTTTAAACCAAAAACTGTTATTAAACACTAGTTCTGGGAGAAAACTTTGCAGAAAGAATTCAGTAAGAACTTTGAGATCGGTACTTGCCCCAAATGCACTTAGAGAGATTAAGTGAAGAAGGGTATGGCTCGGAACAGGCAGAGGCACAATTTAGGTGTTGCGATGTTTTCGTAACACACAAACCCAACCCCCTTGCGGCTCGGCTTTGGCAGCAGCCCCAGGGCCGCGGGAGCCCCCGGCCCGACCCGGCCCGCCCCGCTGGGGCGGAGGCGGAGCTGCCAAGCCCGGGGCAATGGGAGGGCCCGGCCGGCCAGCGCCGAACAGCGCCTTTCCCGGCGCTTTTGGCGAATATGGAGCCTCCTCGGTGCTGCGTGTGGATCCCGGCGGAGCCCCGTGCCACAGACCCGGGGGTTCGGGAGAGCCTGGCCCTCCCCGCGCCACAGGGCCGCCCGCGGGGCGGGGAGGGGGGAAGGAGCAGGCGGAGGAGGCGCGGGCGGAGCAGTCTCACCGGCCGGAGCGGGGCACAGCGGGGTCTCGCAGCACAGGGGCCCGGCAGCTCAGCGCTGTCACCTGGAGCAGCTCCCTCCTGCTGCTGCTGCTCCCCGGCGCAGCGTTGCCATGGCCCCCGGGCTCGCCCTTCCCTCGGGAGGAAAATGGCGGGCGG
>VXBB01013008.1:674629-696348 GCA_013399915.1 Illadopsis cleaveri
AGGAAAATGGCGGGCGGGGCGGGAGAGGCGCGGGCCCGGCCCTGCCGCGGCGGGGAGCAGGAGGGGCCCGGCCGCACGGGCTGCGCTGCAGCTGCCCGGGGCTTGCTGCACCTTCAGGCAGCCCTTGGGTACAGCTGCACGGCATTCCCCAGGAGAAATGCAGCAAGTACCAATTCTCATCTCGGAACCCCCAGTGATGCTCTGACCAAAACGTATTGAACCAGCGTGTGCTCTGGATGATCCGACTACAGATACGTGGGAACCTTTAACCCTCTTTTCTTTCCTGCAGTGACTGATCCTGCTCCTCAGTTCCCTTAGTCAAAACCAGCCGGTACCCTGGAGATAAGCCGGGTTCCTTTGATGGGGGGAAAAAAAGACCCTCTATTTCCAGAATCCTTCTTCCAGGCAGGACGAACCCTTCCCAGTCAGATTTCCAGGTGTGCAGTGATAATTGCATGGACCAAGTGAACTTAATGGACTATTTAAAGTTCAATTATACTTGTCATTAGAGAGCTGTCATAAAGCCAATTTCTGCAACTTATGGGTCTCTCCTTGTTCTATCTCCAGCAGACAAGAGTAATTTGCTCCCTTTTCTGAACAGCCTTCTACATACTTAAAGACATCACGTTTCTGCTCAGTCCCCTCTGAACTTCAATTAGTGTGATTTAGAAGTTTACAGTATTCCAGGACACAAAGCATCGTATTTGGGCCAGGGGACCAGGCTACATCCCTGCTCCTGGAAGAGGTTGCAGTAACACAGGAGTAGCTCCCCACAACAGAGCCAGCAGCCACATACACCACTGCAGGGACTGACACCACCCTGATCCATTGTATTTTTGTTCCTCTGGACTGTCTCTAATTAAACAGCATTTTTAAGTCTGGTATCTAGAACAGGACAGGCTCACAACTACAGCTCCAACCTTAATAGAAGTATCAAAGTATTACTCACCTCTTCAAAACTGCATGAAGCCTGGGTGAACATGGGAGGTTTTTGCAGCCAACATTTCCTGCATGGCTGATTATTTCTACTTCCACACTAAGGGGGAATTCTGACTCCCAAGTATTCCCACTGCACGAGTCACGTGCTAGGACTGACATTGCTTTTTGAGTTCTAGTGTTTCTGTCTTGCTCCCAGCAAGTTAAAAATACACACTGTAACTAGCAGAGTGATTTTACTTTACAACTTTATTTCCAATCCCACAAATGTACCAGCCACACAGACCCATCAATGAAAGAAAGAGACTCACACTCAAATATACGCTTAGTTTTATTTATAACATTTAAGAAATATTAACATTTCAGGATATCTGGTTTACCATCTAAGTCCAGTCATAAGCAACAAAAAAAGAAAACGTTAACCATGTTTCAAATGAGCATTCTTACATTCATTCCCCCCTGTAACGTAAATAAAGTTCAGCTCTATTACATTTGTGTTTGACTAATGGAAAAAAAAAATCATTAAAAATGTCGTAACTACCAGGCATCCTGGTTTGTTAATTTTTTTTTTGTTGGCACTTGTGTTCACCACAATCAAGCACTCCAGTCGGTTTGTTAAATTTTCCCCTTCTACCCAGAACTGTCTTTTTGTGACTTTTTTTTGTGAATTTGTTACTATTTTGTTGTTGTAATTTTTTTAAACATCTGGATATGTAAGTTTGTTCAAATAACTTTAAAAAGACAAGGAATCTAGGCCTGTCTGAGAAGCTCCTTCCCTTGATAACCCACCTATAGGATAACTGAAGGAAGAGACTTGCTTGCATTTTTCTGAGTCATATTAAGTAAAATTAATTTTAATTAATTTTAAACTGAAAAAAGTACAGAAACACTGTCTTTATTTGATGGTGTGCATAAACATTACACTCCATATATAGCAAAAATATCTTTTATTTATAATTTACATTTCAACAAGTGAAAATTTTACATTTTTACATATACCATTAAATTTTCACGCATCTACAGAACTTTCACACAATGACACCTGAAACTGTGCAGGCAATAAGAAATTTCAAATACAAAAATGTATTTATTAACCAAACAGTAGTTGAGGCCCTGCCTCAGTTGGACATTTTTATTCATATAAAAAGTATTTGCCTTCCAGAATTAACACAGCAGCTCTTCTGTTAAAAAAAAAAAAAAATCATACCGCAGTTTATTTAAACAGACTCCTCAGGTTCTGTTTTGATTTCTGTAGATGCAGGTGTGCTCTCTTCTGCACAGGCAGGAGGGGTGTCATCAGGTTCTTCTTTGATTTTAGGTGAGTCACACGACTCCTCTGTTTCTTGTTTAACAATGTCCAACATTATATTTAGTGGATTTTCTGAAGGAGTCTTGCTGGGAGATGGTGTGCAATCAAATGATGATGTCTGCAAAGTGAAAGTCAATGTAGCATTAACACACTAAAATAACCATTTTTAGCCACTTATTCTTTTTGCCTTTTTTCAAAATGCAAATATGTTGATGGCTAGGCACTCAAAACCCAAACTTCTATTTCATCAAACTTTTAAGAAAACAAATTCGTTTTTTCAATAGCATTACTTTTTTTCCAATTCCTTTGAAAAGGATCACCAAGCAGTGATGAAATGCTTAACACACACACTACCATGAACTGCTCCCTGCTATCCACTCTCAGGACAGTTTTAACTCCCCAAGCATTAAAAATGTCACACGCACCAAGACCCATCTACTCCATTGTTACAAATTCCTCAGATTACATGCCTTACTCCACTATAAATCCATCAAACCATGGCTTTGTTTTATGGCACACAAGCTGTCATGGAACATCACAACCACAAATGCATGTCAGCTAATTCTGTATTATAAACTTGCCACACCCAAGGCCTCCAAGTCTCAGGCAAGAGGAATGGGCAGCACATACTGAACACATCTGCTCCCTGCAAAGTCAAGAGATCAAGCAAATAAACTGAAAATAAACTGCTTCCAAAAATATGAGGGATCCACTTACATTCTGGTAATCTTCGTAACAAGATGGATGGTAAATCTGCAAAAAAATTGTTATACATTTAAATACGTAAAAATAAATTATAGCAGGATCACTGATAATGAACTGAACTATGTCTATTACACATTATCACATAATTCATCTACAGAAACTATGGTCTGAGCAAGCTAAGTATGGTGTCAACCATACCTGAGACAGGATTTTGTGATGTTTGTTTAGGAAGCATTATCGTACAGAAGGTTGATAAGTGCTGGGAATTACAGAAGCCTGGTGAGTGCTGGGAATTATCTGTGCACAGCTGCAGCAGAAATAATTGAACCCATTCCTACAGCCATACACACAGACATCCATTTTTCTTTGAGCATTGCAGTGTAAAGGAGGGCTAGTGAGCCCATAACAATGACACCAGGATTTCAGGCACTTCCAAAGGCAGAGATATTTATGTATTTGGAAGCTAGGAAAATTACAATAGGAATCCTTCAGGAGAAAAAGAGCACTTGCTGCCTCCTCCTGTTTTGTTTTTTGTTTTTTTTTTTTCCCCTGTAATTCTTCAGGAGTTTTACTATAAATTAGTATCACATGTACATGAGATCAGATTACCTTTTCATCTACCCTGATAGCATTCTTCAGGTGCCACTCTTCCTCTTCTTCATCCCAATACTGTTCAAATTGTTCTTGGCAAATTTCACAGCTCTGCAAAGTTATTGGAATAACAGAAATAAATGATGTTATTGCAATTTGCTGAACACATGAAATTCAAGAACCCAGTAGGAGTCAAATAAGGTTATTTTAAATTAAGTACATTAAGCTTAGAACATGATCTTTCCTCCACACTTAAAAAATCACTTTAATAATTAGTAAACCTTAATTAAAAATTAAGTATGGTTTGCAGACAGAGAAAGGATCACCCTCTGGCCCTGAATACTCTTTGTCACTTGAGGAAGGTAAGCTTTGCCCCTTTAGCTAGTCAGTCTGCAAAGCATTTTGTAACAGTGTAATGCTGTCTGTCATGTAAGACAATCCATTAATTACAGTGATTTAACTAGTTTTATTTATGGCATTGTCTTAATCTTCCCCTTTAACCTGCAATTTCAACTTTTAGATGGACTACTAACATTTTTAGTACTTTTGTGAAAAATTATCAACCCAGAACAATGCACAAAAGGTGCTTTTTAAAATAATGAAAAAAGGCCTGTCTGGTTTCATAGCTAGTTTCTCAGAGACTTAGCACATAAAACTAAATTGTAATTCTAACAATATTTGTATTTCATTATTACACCAATTCATCTACCAAAATACAGCTCTACTGGTTATCTTTGAATTGTGGTATTTCTTTCTTCTAATGCCTATCTGCCACCAAAAAAGCAATTTTTGAGCTTGAAAGTACCAAAACCCCAGTAAACCCTGTAGTTATTTGACCGACAAACGACCATCAAAGGACAAATCGCTTACTCTGTTTATGTAAACACCCAGCAAATTAACACACTTTGCCTGTTTCAATTTTGGTAAAACCACAGAATGCCAATGGGTGTAGATTTTTTTTAACTACAGGTGGTTTATACTACTCCCTGCCCATGGGATGCAACCCTCACATACACAAATACACGACCTATGGAGGGGCTACACAAAGGCCCAAGTACAACATTCCAGTCTACATTTAGTAACAAGAATACGGCACAAGCCTTTGAAAGACTGTATACTTGCTATCTGGGCTGATAACTAGATTCTTGTTACCTGGCACGCTGAAACTTACCTCGACTGCTCCAGCTGGCCCAGCTGGGACACTCTGAAACTCCTTTTCTTTTGCAGCTTCCTGCGTCTTCAACACAACCTCTTCGTGAGCCTTCTCAAAGAACTGACTTTTAGCACGCTCCTCTAGATCTGCTATTTCTTCAAATTCAATCCAGTCCTAAGGGAAGTTTTCATTCTCACTCAGACATCCCAAAGTATCATATTTAATAAATCTTACTTTGTTAAAACTGAAGTATTTCCCACATGCAACATTAGCACAGTGTACTCTTTCTCACAATGCTACACTTCAAAACCTCGTTTTCCAAAAAAATCACTATCCTTCAAATTCCATTCTCAGTGGAATGAAAACAGTACAATAAGCAGCTTTAAACTGTTCATTGTTCATCACACAATTGCCTTTTGTATTCTGACAGGCATTTGCGGACTGCTTGAAGTATCTAAGACATCACTGTTTATCACAGCCAACTCCTGTGATGATGCAAGTTTCAGCTGCAATCCCACAGCACACCCAGGAGTAGAACACAGGATCCAGACTGTAATTTATCCACACAAATACTGCACTACTTACTGTTAAACTGTAGTACCATCTCCTGTGTGTAATTTTTCTGCTGACATCTTTTTCTGTCCGGTTCTGGCGATAATGCCAGTCTAAATGATCTGCATAAACATCTGTCTGTGAAGTAGTGAATCTCATTCCACAGGAGTAACACTGAATTCCAGTGTACAGTCGATTTATAACACTATCATAACGCCTACAAAAGGAGATAAAAAAAAATCTTAACACTTCTTTAAAAAGAGACAGTGAGAAGTTTCTCAGTAAATTGCTTCATTTGCCTACAATGGTAGGAGAATAGCATGAATCTGCTCCAAGTTAGTACACATATTGTTTCATTTCATCCTGATTTTCACAGCACAATCAACTTAAACATTCAAAAAACAAGTAACTCTTATTAACTCTTATTAACTATTCATGAGAAATGTGTTACTGTTGTGCATCATTCCTACTAGTTTTTCTCACCTAATAATGCACAAATACCAATGCCTTCATTTGGTCCAGCTTTACAAGCTACCACCAAAGTGGTAAAATTAAAATCATAGAATGGTTTGGGTTGGAATGGATCTTAAAAGACCATTTAGTTCCAACCCCCTCTGCCACGGGCAGGGACACCTTCCACCAGGTTGCTCAGGGCCCCATCCAATCTGGCCTTGAACACTTCCACATGTGGGGCATCCACAGCTTCTCTGGGCAACCTATTCCAGTGCCTCATCACCCTCTCAGTAAAGAATTTCTTCCTACTATCTACAGTAAATGTGTTCTTCAGCATAAGGCCATTTGCCTTTGTCCTATCACTACATGGCCTTGTGAAAAGCCCCTCTCCAGCTTTTCTTGTAGTCCTCTTTAGGTACTGGAAGACTACGGTCAGGCCTCCCTGGAGCCCTCTCCTCTCCAGAATGAACCACCCCAACCCTCAGCCTCTCTCCATAGCAGAGGTGCTCCAGCCCTCTCATCATCTTTATGGCCTCCTCTGGACTCACTCCCAACAGGTCTATGCCCTCCTTGTGCTGGGGCCCCCCACAGGGTCCCAGCGGAGCAGAGGGGGAGAATAACCTCCCTCGACCTCCCTGTCACACAGCGTTTGATGCAGCCCAGGCTTCACCTTAGTGCGTACGTAACAACGTGCACCTTTGTGCAAAGCTAAGTTTTCCCATGGTAATTTTCCATCTTTTTACTTCCTCAGCTTCAACAAGGCTGACATCAAATAATGCAGGTTTAACCCCCTCTGAATCACAAAGTGACAGACAATCTTTTCAAAGCTTTTAACTGTCTTGGATGAACTATCCAGCTACTGCCACGCTGTTATTCCTACAGTAAGGCCATTCTACTGTACGCACTGTCTAAGTTCTTCAACTATGAAGTTAGTGAGGTCTGGAACATTCTGATCTTCATTCTGATCATCATCTTCTTCTTCAGCAGTCGGCTGGGCTGATGTTTCGTTCGCTTCTAGAAACCATGAAGAGGTTATTTTATCAAAATTTCAGTACATCATCATCAGAAAGAAATTATGTGCTCCTAAAAGCTGTGCTTTTTCAAACATTATTAATACAATTTGACTGTGGTCAAACACAAGTGTGTAACAGCTATATCAGTCATCTTCTGACACCATTAAAAAAAATCATTAAAAAAAGTAAGCCAGAATTTCAATAGAGGAAAACAGTATTTCATGTCAGTTTTTGGCATTAAAATTCAGCCTTCATAGACACAGAAATATTTCAGAAGATGAAAAGACCCTGATTATAATCAAGAACAAGTCACAAAAGCACAGCACCAAAGACAAAACTGACTGCCCTGGATAGCTGAAGTGTAAATTAAACAAGATACTAAGAATTTACTCAATCATTCCCAAAAACAGAGTTCAGTTTAAAAAAACCATACAGGAGTTCACTAAAGTTTGTACACTCAGATTTACACTTGAGCTGTGGATAAAGTAGACAGAACATAGTAAATCTACATACGTGCTGAGGTGGAATCAGTTTTAGACAATTTGAGGATCCCTGTTTTCAGCAGTTTAGCAAACAATTCATTCACATCAACCTGTCCAAGGTGGTTATCGGGATATGAATGGGAGAGGGCTCCTGGGGAAGAACACAGACATTCAAGGTGGCAAAAGGTTAGCATCAGAAATCAACTTCCCTTTTATCTGTATATTTCACAACACAATCTTCCTGTTGCCACCCATTTCTTTCATTTTTTGTTACAAATTATTTACCAACTCCCTGCTTTATCTAATGTTTGGCTGATTTTTTCCCTTGCAACAGGGAATCTTCGTAACAAGATTTTCCCTCCTTCATAATGTATTCTGAAGTACTATCTAAGCTGGTGGCCCATAGACAGATCTTTACTGGATGGTGGTTCTTGAAATGCAGTGTTGTCCTGGATCCATACTTAAGATATTTCACCACACTCAATCTACTTCATCACCTAGTTTAACCTTTTATGATATCTTAAAAGTTTTTCACTACCAACCACTCAAACTGGAAATGTTTGCACACCCCAGCACAGCAATCTAGACCTACAGACTGATGCCTTCCAGAAAAACAGATGAAAACTATTTTTTTTGTATTTTTCAGCACAACTTTATACCAAAATCACATGGTTAATGAAAGCCAGTGTTTGAGAAAAGCTCCTTAAGAGACAAAGGTGCTACAGACACCACATCTACAGTGGTGGCATCCCTTAATCCACACAGATCCAGTAAATCAGAACATTAAAAAAAAGGTCATTTTTGTGGCCACCACTGAACAAACAATCCAAAAGAAAGAAAAGGAATTCTATTGCTACACACCTGCAGGGTTCTGGACAAAACTTCCAGGATTTGGCAAATACTGCTGACCTTGGCCATAAGGTCCTTGTTGAGCAGACATGAGAGAAACCTGTGAAAGCAAACGCTTAAGTATTCTTTGTATAATAATGTCATTATAAACTTACTTTTCACATTTTATTATTAACTTCTAGATGTTTCTCAATAATTTCACATATATGGAACTCCTTCCAGGAATGAACTATGTCAGTTTGGTATTGGGGTTCCTTAACCCTAACCCTCTTTCCCCCATTTTCATTTTCCACTAGGAAAATTCAGAACACATCCTTGTTTTGCCTAATATTAAAAAACAAACAAACAAATCCCCATAACACCATTCTTCTATTTAACAATCACATTTTCCAAACACAGTACTGCCTTTTAAATTGCTCATGCTCTCCAAAATAGAGCTCCTTTAAGAAATTCAAGAACCTACAAATGTCTATTAATAAATGCCACAATTAATTGTTATCAAGAACTGAACCAGCATTCACTACAGACATACATCTTTAAAGCAAGACTTTTCAGCACATCAGATACAGTAAGCTGTAGGCAGAAAAACAGCCTTTATAACACACTTGCAATAAAAATGTTTGGGTTTTTTTCCTAACTGGCTGCTTTCTGAATTTACACACTGTTTAAGATTTCACCCCGTTAGAGGTCTGCAGGACACATTATCTGCTTTTGTACAATCAATCAGTTAACTCTTCACATTCACTTTTTATCCCTCAAAATGAAAAATGCTTTTTAAAATCTCTAAGTCTACTGCAAGAAATCACATCAGTTTCAGCACTGTGAAGTATAATTTCCTCCTTTTGAAGAGAGCATTTCCAAGAGGCAACAGCAAAGACAACTGAACTGACAAAGCAAGATGGTGCCAAGAGAATTTTACAAGACAACAGTGCAGTTGAGCAAAAAAGTTCAACAAGGGCCCTATCTTCCTCAATTCCCCCAAGTTATGGGTATCTCTTTAAAACTGCAAAAAGACAACTATTACTTTGGCCCAGTCCAACTTCACACCTATTAGAAAAATTAATCATCTATATGTCACTTACATTATCTTTCATGCCTTAGAGAGAATTTACTTCTCTTGAAATTTTATGAAAATACCAAAGGCTTCCAATTACCTGGTTTTGTTCTCATGTTGAAAATGTTTTGTTCTAATGTTGTTCTAATGAAAATAATGATTTCAAAGAGATATTCTGAACTATGAAGTGATTGCAAAGATCCACTGTCTTGTCTAATACTTAAAAGAAGATTCTTGAAACACAACAATGCATGTCCTTCTTAAATTACCTAGTGACTTTTTTAGTTTGAAACTGACTCTCAGCCCACCAACTCTTCAGAAAAATACTCCATTTTTCCAGGAAGAAATCCTGCTACTTATCTAAAAAAAATACTTCTGCAAGCCAAGTATTAGATGCAGTCAGCTCTTACCTGATTACTTCCCATTGGCATATTACTGAAACTTCCATATTGAGGACCCTGGAGACCTTTTTCTTCGAAGTAATGTCCAGCTCCTCTCAGTGGGAAGCTCTGTGCTCCTGGGCCAGCTGGCCCATTGAAATTTGGTCCGGGTGAACCATCAAACATATCAGGTCTCTGGAACTGCATTCCATGAGCTGGTCCATTGTAGCCCTGGCCAGGATGTTCAACGAACGGACCACCTTGTCCATATGGTGACATTTCTAGTCTTGAGGCAGGATGGTTAGCTACATTTTCAAAACGTGCACCCTGAAGGCCAAGGGGCAAGTCAAACCTAGAGGCTGGCTGGTGAGGTCCATCAAACCTTTGAGGTATGGCTGTTTCAAATCTTGCTTGTGCCTGCTGGCCAGGTGCCAACCTTGGACCAGGCTGTCCATGAATTCCATCAAATCTTTGCAAGAGAGACAGTTGTCCAGGCTGACCATCAAATCCAGCTCCGTGACAGCCATCGAATCTCGGACCAGCCCGACCAAGAGGACCATCAAACCTAAGTCCACCGGCTCCCTGGTGGACTGGTCCATCAATCAACCTAGGACCCAGACCCGGCTGACCACGTGGCCCTTCCAACCTCCCACCGCCCGATGGTCCATGTGGCCCCTCAAACCTGAGCCCACCACTTGACGGTCCATGTGGCCCCATGGGCTGACCATGTGGCCCCTCAAATCTGAGGCCACCTCCAAGTTGTCCATGGGGTCCCATTGGCTGTAAATGTGGTCCCTCAAACCTGAGGCCACCTCCTGGTTGACCATGAGGCCCCAAGGGCTGACCATGGGGTCCCTCAAACCTGAGACCACCCCCTGGTTGACCCCGAGGCCCCATAGGTTGACCATGAGGGCCCTCAAACCTGAGACCACCTGAAGGTTGACCATGAGGACCCTCAAACCTGAGACCAACTCCAGGACCTTCAAATCTAGGACCACCTACAGGCTGCCCCGCAGGCCCCTCAAATCGCAAAGGCCCAAGAGGTCCCTCAAACCGCAGCGGACCTCCCCCACCAACCTGGCCTGGGGGTCCTTCAAATCTCAGGGCCCCTGCCAGCTGCCCTGGTGGCCCATCAAATCTCAGGGCTCCAGCTCCCCCTGCTCCCGTCAGTGGTCCATCAAACTGAGATGCACCTGTCCCCACCAAAGGCCCCTCAAATCTCATAGCAGCCTGTCCAGCGGGCCCATCAATCCTAGAACTTGAACCAGCAGCAGGACCATCAACAAAAGGACTTCCTTGTCCATCTACCCCAACTCTTGCAGCAGTCGGTCTAGGTGAGCCATCAAACAGAGGTCTGTCTTCCATCAGTGCAGTTATCCTCTGCTTTGCTTCAATACCTCCAAATCTTGATCCTGGACTTTCTGGAAATGGGGCTTTCTCTGGATCTTCATACCTGGCTCTTTTGAAACGTTCAGTGAATGGTGACCTTGGTTCCTCTCGAACACCTAAAAAAAACAGAACGAATCACATAACCACTCGCTAATATATTGTCAATTACTTAACAGATATAAAATAAAGTAAAATCACATACCAGCTTGCCCAAGAAGCTGTCTCTCCTCACGATTATCAAACCTACAGAGTGCATCTCCTTCTATTTTCTGGAACTCTGCTGTACTTTTCCCCTGTTGCCTGAGAGCATCTCTAAATTCATCTGATTCTCCCCAGCTGTCATAAGGATCAGAACCTCTTGCTCCTTTAGTAGCACGCTGGTCTTCAAGTCTTCGTCGGCTCTCAAGCGGTGACAGGTTTTCAGCAAAAGGTCTTGTAGTGCCACTTACAGGAGAGTGTCTCCTTGATCTTTCTGCAAATGGCTCTTTTCTGTCAAACTGCACTCCCCGCTTGGCTTTTGCCTGCTCACATTCTATTCCAGAAAGCAATGCATCAGGTATATGATAATCCAAAATATCATCAGGATCCAACAGATCAAGCCTTGACAACGAATGCTGAACTTGTGTCCTTTTTAGTTTAGCTTTATGTTCATAATACGTTAATTCTGCATCTGATAGAAGAGGTTTCTTTTTCAAACCACATTTTTCCTCTGTAGGGCTATCCCAGACATTACATCTGTGCTTTCCTTCCTGATACTGGAACAGCTGTCGGATCTGATGAGCTACCACGAGAAACTCATCTTGTGTTATTTCACCAGATGTTAAGCGGTCATTAGCCTGAAATATAAAGTTTAAAGTTAGACTTCTAAAAAGATAAGAAAAAATCCCATACCTGGGACATTTCTATGAAGACAGATATAAATACTACATAAACAGTATTACCTTCTTAAGTAATTCTCTTTTACTTGCAGATGTCAATTCTTTGGGAATCTGTAAATTGGCATCCACACTTAACCTGTGCTGCTGCTTTGGTGCTCGGGGTGATAGAATTCCTTTACCAGCAGGCCAGTTTTCCCGATGTCTTTGGTGAGGGGATTTAACAAGTGCTTGGTGTTCATCATTCTGCTGTGAGCTGAAAACAAGAATATACTTTAAATATAGATTATTTTGTTATTCAGGACATAACAGTTCCTACTAGAACTGATCATGGCAAAACATTGCTATCACCTTAGAATCTAAGTATGCATCATCTCTGTTTTTCACTAGCAGAAACAAGTTAAACCTATCAGTTTTAACAATCTGAACACTGCCTCTCAAAGTCAACTATACTGAAGCCAACAGAAGAATTTCCACCAACTTCACACATAAGTTGTTCAAAAGATAGTAACTTACTTTTTACTTTCTTCCCAACCAGATTTCCACCTCTTGCCTGATTTGGATCCCTGCCAGTTTTCTGCGTTCTCCTTTGGATCTGGAGAAGCTTTTGCAGAGTGCTGGGTGGCTGCCTCTTGGGGTCTTTCTTCTTGGGCTTTTTTCAGTCTCCTTGGATCACGCACCTCTTGTTTAACATTTCTCTTATTAGAATTTCTTTCATCTCTTGCTGCTTGTGCACCTTCTTCAGCATGAGACTGCTTAGGGCCTATCTGACGGATCTTTCCAATTTTAGGAGTTGATGAAGTAGGAGATAAACTCCGAAGTCTTCTTTTAGGTGATCTCCTCTCTCGTCTTTTTGGAGAATGTGTAGATGGTGATCTTGCCTTAGGAGAGCGTGATCGCGACCGTTTTCTACTACTCGATCTTCCTTGTTTTCCACCCTGTTTTTCTGACTCCTCTGTAGTCGTGTCTTGTTTCTGAACAGCACCGTTAATCACTTTATTTCTGCTCCCCACCAGTCTGTGTTCACATGTCTTATGCTCCTCCTTCTCCTTCTTCTCTGTACTTCTCCTCTTTTCTTTGACCTCCTCTTCCTTCCCCTCGGACTTATCTTGAAGATGTCTCTTCAGTCTTGGATCCCGCTTACTGATGTCAGAAACCTTAGTGCTTTCACATTCCTGGCTTTTACTGTCTTTACTATCCGGCAGCTTATTTTTCAAAGGGGATGGCGATTTAGATTTTGCTTTGGACTGTTCAAGTTCTTTCCTCTGTGTTTTTTCACTTGCTTTTGATTTTTCTGACTTGGTTGAGTTCTGTTTTTCAGCCTGTGGTGTTTTGTTTCCCTTGGTCTCAGACTGACTGGTCACACTTGGTGAAAATTCTTTCCTATGAGACTGATCTTTAGTGTGAGAAGAATGTTGACCCATCCTGTTAAGCCGAGGATCCCTGTTCACAATTTTGATATCATGAAGTGGAGGACTTGGGGATGGTTTGATTTTTTCAGATTGCACAGCAGTCTGATGAGATGGCTTAACTGTCATATGAGGTGTGGGAGACATGTGTTGCTTGGAAGGTGCTGGAACTGAAGCTATACTAGATGACCCCTGCTGAACACTAAGAGATACAGCCTGAAATTGGAAAAAATCCAGCGTTAATCTGTATGCCACAACTCCTACCCAGAGGTGCTAATATATTGTCTCTAAAACAAAACTCTAATAGTCATGTCTTCAAACTTACGAGCTTCAGCCATTTAACTGAAAGTGACCCACTAATTGCTACTTACAAGCACTAAAATAATGCAGGATCATTACAAATCAAATTCAAATACACTGCAAAAACAGTATATAAAGTAAACACTGCCAAATATGTAACTTTGGCACACATTCCAATTAAAGTGCTAGCTTTCCTATATATTCCACATGCTCCAGGCAACTCAGCTGCCAAGTATGCTATTTTCACACTTCAGTTCAAAGATGCTTTATTTTGTATTGTCAACTGCCAAGGCAGCAAGACTTCCAAGAAAATGACTTTGTTTACAAACAATCAGGCTCCTTTGTTCCTTGGGAACAAACATATTTGAAATAGCCCAGCTCGCTGTCAGCTGCAAGAGCTGAAAGATGAAGATCACAGTCAGATATCATTCTGAAGAAAAATTAAAATCAAACCAAGACTTTCACTTTTTTTTACATTTAAGTGTAATACTTCAAGGTTCAAGATAACAAAAACTGTTCAGGAACCCCAGATCACCTGGCATTGCTCTAGTAGTCCTAAAATAGCTACACTTGCCTAACATGAGGAACAACCAATGTACTGTACTTACCAGTACAGCCAAGTACTCTCCAAAAGAGAGACCCCAACTACGGAAGTTTTATCAACTATCCTACTCACCAACTGTGCTTTAGTCTGTTCCAGCTCCAGCTCTAGCTTTTTTTGCTGAAGTTCTAACAACTGCTTTTGCTTTGCAAGCAATTGCTGCCTTATTAGTTGCTCCTGTGTCAAATTCTTCTGTATTTCAGGAACAGCTGGAGGAGTAGAGGCACCAGAAGTGACAGCAGAGGTAGGTGCATTAGATTCCTCTGGCTAAAAACAAAATAAAGAAAAGCTACACTTAAAATCCTAATAAAATCAACTAAATCCATTTCCTTTCAGTGTTATCATGATCCAGTACTGGGACATAGTTCATACAGCAGTTATAAACTGCAATTCTTTTGCCCCACTATGATTTGCCTGCTTTAACAGGTGTAGGGAATTTAATATAAATTCCTCAATGCTTCAAAACCTAGAATACAATTTGTAAACAAAAAAAACAAACCCTTCAAATACTCGGAATTTGTAGATTTCTCTTACCTGCTTACAAAGGTCAGATACTTCATTCCTAATATTCTAAATTGTCAAAATCAGCATACAAACAATGAAAACCACACATAATACCATCTGTTCTTACAGAAGGCAGAAAAACTTACCGATTTATTTAAAAACTTAGGATTCACATGGATGCTAGAAGTATTCACATTTGGGGGCAGAGGTTTAATTGGCCAGGCAGGATCTAATGAGTTGACTCTGACATCAAGTGCATATAGTTTCTTCAAAGGAAAAATATCATCCCATGTGGAGCGCAATTTAAATAAACTTTTCCTAGTATTTTCATCCACCTAAAACAATAAAACAATTCTATGGCTTGTTAAGTTAATATAGAACAATTTCTTAAACTTTTCTGTAGAATTTAAGATTTCATTCATTTCCTATTTCTATCTTGCCATTTCAACATACTGAACTTGCTACACAAAATTTATAACCAGTGCAGACCACACATCTTTATCAACAGGATCAATAACAGAAGCTCAAATGTGGAACTGTTGTTTCAAGGCCATTTTATTGTGTATTACCATGCTCTGAGAATTTTCTTTCAACTTTTCCATTAGCAAAATTCTCATTTTACTGCCCCAACTTCTGTGGAAAAAAATACAGTGACAAAAGTATTGAAAGGCAACAGCCTCTGAGACAATACATTATTCAAGTGTTTGTGCTGGAGTATAACAATGACAAACAAATCAAGAAAAAACAAACTCTGAGAAAAAAAGGTGTTTTGCTCAGCTGTTTAGTCACTGAAGGATTTTTTTCCCAACAAATGCAATAAAACGAGTATTAACTAAAGTGAAGTCAATTATTATTTCGGTTCAGCTGCAGAATTAGGCCCATCTATGTATGAGTCACAGATCAAATGTACTTGTAGGACCAGAGGCCCACTTTATCTCTTTACGAACAACTGGATTATCTCATGGCAGCTAAACCAGAAATTCACAATGAAACAAAATTTAGTTCATCTCATAACTTAAGTGGCTCAATTGAACAATAAATAAAAAACATTAGAGCACAAAATACATGCAGCTGTCCTAATTTCAACATTCCAATTCAATCTTTAAGTATTGCCCACGCAGATGATTTTTCCTGCCATTTTCAGATGTTACACCTAGACAGAATATTCTGGAAAGTTTGGAGGTTCTTTCTGGGAAAGAGCAGGAGCTTCAATAGAAGTAATTTATACTCAGTAATTGGGATGATGCCTCTATACAATTTTTCATGAGAGGCTTCACTGAAGTTCACTGCGAAAATGTGCAGGAATGACTGAGCAAACAGTTCTGACTTCAAGTGTTTAAAGATACCTTAGTGACCATTTACTGATAAAACCAAATCTGTAACAATGCCTGTGCTGGAATTCTACTCACACCGTTTAACATGACCAGCTAAGCTATTAGAAATCACTGCCACTTTACACATCTAACTAGTACACATTAGTAGTTCTAGTTAGCTTAGTAGCAAGTTAACATATAAAACTCTGAAGCTTAATTATTATCCAGAGCTTCACTAAGCTGCAACCTTAAACACAACTCAGCAGAAGAGCATTGACAATTTAACACCAAAAAACCAAGTGAATCTGTCTCTAGCTGCTCTACACACAGGAGTTTACGTCTTCTACAGTCAGGGTAACAATCTATTCCTTACTTCATCATGCACTTCACATCTGAAAACCACACATAAAGTGTACTGGGATTTCAGATCCTTGCTGATATGTAATGATAAATATGCAAAAGCTTCATTCATCTCATTCTTATGAAACACCACTTTCTTCTAACATACAGGAAACCACAGAAGTTAACCCTTCTTTTCTGATCCAACTTAAACCCATTCAAGTCCAGTCTTTCAAAACCTGGACTTTGCTATGGTTTTCTCACTGAGAAGTATGCACAATTATTTCCGTGGGCTTCAAGATTAAGAGCCAGAATTAAAAGATATGGTGGCAGCTTTCGATGTTGAATGAAATTGAAACAGTTATTTATAATACAGTCACACCTTTTAAGGTCCTTCCCCCACTTAAGTCACAGCATTTTTTTCAGCTGACAGACCACCAAGAGAGAACCAGGTGTTAGTGCTACTCACTCTTGAGTTTAAGCATTCATTCTGCACAATGTGAATTATGTAAATCAGACAAATCTAACTACAGGACAGTGAGGCTTTGAGAAATCCACAAGAAAGTGATTCTCAGTCTATTCTTGGCGTAGGGACCATCTTAAAAATAAACCAACAATTTGTAATTACTTGGTCTATACATTACAAAAAGTCCATCCAGCTAAGCCATCAATAATCAAAATACTCTTAGTAAAATCTTGCCTGGACAGGAAAGTTACTGATGTTTACACACCAAGTTAAGCAATACTTTGCATCTTTCAGCTAACTTACACGCTTGATAGCAGAAGGAATAATCTTTCACAGTATAGATACTGAGATTTATAAAAACCAATCAATTTGTATAGTTCACCACACAAGAAAACCCAAACCTGAAAGCACGTACTTATTTTACCAGGAACAAATTTTGCTTAGAATACAGTACTTTTCTGAAAGTGTATATACCTTTTCAAATACACAAATAAATGTTGCAACTAGGTTTTTAGTAAATGCAGTAAGATACTCTCTTCCCACATTCTTGACAATGGAATCCATTAGGTACATAACGGGTAGCTTCTCTGATGCAGGAGCCTGGAGTAATAAAAAGAAACTGAGAAGTTTAGTACAACAAAAACATACTTCAACCTTTTCAAATAAAGGGATTACCAATCCCAGAAATACAGACCTCTCTTTTTGGTTGCCACTATAAATACCAAGGGATTTGGCTTGGGATTTTTGTTTAAACAAAAACTTAATCTGAAAAATGGACACTCAGTTCAAAGTATAATGCAGTGGGTCTATTAAAAAAAAAAAAAAAGGAACACCTTACATTAATTTGTGTATCAAAGCTTTGGAAAAAGGGGGAAAAAAAGAGGAAAAAAGAAGCCCATGAGACAGTATTGCCACTAGTGTACCGAGTGTAACCTTTCCATTGAGGAAGTAACTTAGCAGGAAACGATCGTCAGCACTTCAAGGGAGCTTCCAAAAATCATTTATAATTCAAACCTCCTGGATGGACTTTTCTGGATTTCACAGAACACAAATTAGACTTCTGGCAAATAGCCCAAGTCAGTGAACTTCTGTAGCTGTAAATTATATGTTGATCATCACAGTCTTTCGTAAATTACACGCAGAATAGGCTGTAATTATTTCACTGTAATCCAACTGGATATAGCAGAGAGTCCCATTCTCTCTTGGCACTTGCAGATGGTGACAATTCTGATTTCCAGAGTGCATGCAAAAACACAGTCAGAACAGGGTTCAAAAGCAAGTCAAAACTCAATCATCTGGTCAACTGGGTAAATGCACAGAAAAGTTCAGGAACTGCAACCACCATTTTCATAGAAGGTTGTCTTCTTCTGGACACAGCTTTGCTACAGGAGGCTTTTTTGGTTGGTTGGTTGGTTGGTTTTGGTTGGGTTTTTTTAAAATCAAATTTCAAAACTTGTACCAAGTTTGTGCGATAAAAGTGTGGTGACCCTGGACTGCTACAGCAACTTCCGATTTACAGAAAGCAGTACTGGACCAATAAAAGTGATTTTAATGCCTGCCAGTGGCTTTCACAAAGCAGAAGGCACAGCAAAGTTAAAAAAAAAAAAAAAGTCAGCAAGTACACAGACTTGTTGAAGAGGACATGAAAGACAACACAAGCAGAGTGTTGACCATGACCCCCCTGGAAGAGCATCCACTTGTAATACTTTAAGTTCCATTCCCCATCTGGTAAGCTTAGGATAAAAGCAGAATAACTTCACTCACTGCTCGGTTTAAACAGAACAGGCTACTATGAATTAATTCATGATACCTTACTTTGCAGGCCCATTATCCAGACAAGTGTGTGAAGTGCTACTGCTTCACCATTTTAAATTAAATTCCTTCCCCTTTAAGGTGGTTCACAGAGGGCACCCACTCAACAGTATTTTTACATGGGCAACCCGAGTGCTTCCTCACCCTTAAAAATGTATTAATTTACCATGACCTGAAACTTCTTATTGAAGAGGGTAAAACTCCTTGTTAGTTGGGGTGGGAAGGTAGAGGGGAGTGTCACTGCCTTCAAACATATTGGAAAAAAGTAGAAATAGGCAGGTGATGCATTTTGTACATAAAAAGACAAAAAACCCAGCTAAGTTAGCTAAAAGTAATTGCAGTACATTAGAAGCCAATCTCACACGGTGAAGGAATACTGAACTGTAAACAACATAACGTGCAAGTGTTAGAAAAAAGCATCCCTAAGTCTCAGACATAAAAGACTGTGGATCTGCAGCTATTTAAAATCTCTGTGGAATAATGGTTTCTCCTTTGAAGCAGTGTGCACAATGGCACATTAAAAACACTCCAGTTCTGAGTGCCTTCCTTTGTAACAAAATGACAGCGCACCATTTCTGACTTTTAGTCAGCTGTATTAGGGACACAAAGAGCTGTCCCACAAGTACCTATGCCCAAGAGCTACTCTCTCCGAGTCAAATTCTTCCATTTCACCAATGCAGGAGAGTAGCTCACTACACTTGGCTAAGCTGGAAGTTTGAGATGTTGGGGAACCATTAGTAGCAAAAGCACTGAAAAACGTTTTACTGTCACTTTCATCATGCATCAGACTGTTATGACAATCACACATAGAAACACCATCGTCTAGGTAAGGAAGCCGACTCCCAACTATGGAGCACCATTAGCAGCTCAGCAGCGTACCCTGCTTCAAATATAAGCTATTCAGGTGTCACATTTTAAGAAACGTGACTTAAATACGGTTGGAATATTTAAGTCTTCTCTTGTGACAGTGTTTATTATGTCAAGGGATCTAGCACGTATTTCAGTAACCACAGAAGGGAACCCCACACCAGAATGCGTTTTGTTTCCAGGAGGTCTCTGCAAAACCCCCAGGCAAGAGAGATGCCCGAACCACACTAATCAAAAGGCAGGGAGGCGCCGCATAATCACCAGAAGGCAGAAGAACACTAACTCTGAGCTCATCAGCATAGTATTAAAGACTTCTTCACAAAACTCCCACTGTTCCTTCAAATAACGTAGGAAAGCTATTGTTGGAAATGTGTGGCTCTTTTTTATTAGTTTCCTAAAAGATTTCAACTTTAAAATAGTATCTGGCAATTGAATCCCAAGTCACAAACTTGTGGAAAAAATATTTTTTTTTTAAAAGCAACTTTGTATACAAAATGGGTCTTGGAAACAAATTCTGCACTACACAATGGCAAATAAAAAGACAAATACATATTTCACACTTTTTATTTACAAATTTTATAATACCAGACACACATCTCAGAACCATTTATTAAATTGTAAAGCAGACCACTCAAGTTTTACACTAAACAAACTGTCTCCAGGCAACACTTTTTAAAAGTGGCTTAGTAGAGGAGATCGCTTTCCCAGAAACAACTAAAAACTTGCCTTGAATAAACTACAGTCATAAACAGTAACTAGGCAAAACTAACCATTGATACAGGTTTTAAGACATCTTTTAAAAAACCCCCACACTTCAGGGCAGGTTCTATATCACCCAGAAATGAAAAAAAAAAAAAAATTGACAGCATTGTTATTCATCACAAATCATTTTATACACATCCACTGCCCTTTAGGAGATATAATGGTGAGAGCTATTAGATTATGAGGTCACCTCCCCAAGGAATGGCAAAACTCAGCCACTGGCAGCATTTAAAACTAGACTGGAAGAGGTCTGTGGCACACTAAAAAGACATCCTGCATTGACAGAAAGATAGATTAAGTATCTTAAAAGATGTTTCCCACCCCCTCCATTAGATAGTACAATTCTCACCATTATAAACCACGGTTAAAGCCAAAGAAAAAAGCCTTTTAACACCTGAGATCAGAGGGAGCAAGGGAAACAACGGGGGAGGGGTGGCTGGCACGAATACGGGGAGTGGGGGACTGAAAGAAGAACCCCTTTTCTTCTAAAATGCTCGGTAAAAAGGTGCTGCAAACCCCCATGCATGTACAGTGGCTGACTGATGTCAGCAACTGCCTGGGCTGGGCTCAGAGGGAGCCTCCTCTTTCCCTTTTTATATCATGTGTCTTTCAGACGCCATGTTAGGATCCTACAGGCTGCTGCAGTTTCTACCATCAGGGAGAATTTCTTCTACCACATCCTCAACCAATAAACTTCTCTAGCCAAAATAAATTAAATACACACACAACACTAGTGCTACTCGGGGCACAGATCACTTGAAATCCAAACAGATTATCCCAAGCCTACAGAATTTCCTCCAACGAGGCAGAGCAAAACAACCCCATCACCACCACACACACTTCTCTAACCGAAGGAGATCATCACCTTTCACCCACAAACTTTTTTACGATATAAGGGAGCCCCCACCCCTCAATTAATCTCTCACAGGGACCGCACTGGGGAAATAGCTTTAACTTAAATGTCACTACACTTAGCCCTTCAGTGGCGGACAATTTGCGTTCTAGAAACTTAACCTTATATTCCTTTTAGGCTATCCCCAAGAAAAACCCAACTCTCCACGAGATCTCGCCACTCAGGTCCTCTCTAATGATTGCACTATCCACCTAAGGTGGAAATCGCCTAAATCTAAGAGTTCAGCCACCAGATTCGGACACCGACTCCGGGCTACATGTCGGGGGAAAACCCCGCTCCAAGGGCGAGGAAGTGCAGCTGCCCAGTCACTGCCGGGCCGCCATGTTGTGCCTGCTATTTACGCGGGGCTCACAGCGCGAGCCACGCTGCCCTCCTCCCTCAGCTCTTCCTGGGGGGAGTCCCAAAGCCTTCTCTACTCCCAACAGGGTGGTGTGGGGGCTGCTCCCCTCCCTCGAGTCCCCTGCTCCCTATGCGGTGGGGGGGAAGAAGTAGCAGCAGTAACACCCTTAAGCTTCGCGATAGAAAGAGGAGCCCCCGCCCGCCGCCTCGCCCCGTTGCTCCCTGATCCCAGCTGAGACACGCTTCCCTCCTCTGCCTGTTCCCCCACGACAACCCCAGCCTCCTACATCCCGTCCTCCCCCAACTCCGTCCAAATCCTGCTCTGTTCGCCTCCTCAACTACCAACCTCCCCC